>CAKNYM010040989.1:4377-16122 GCA_932195095.1 Andricus curvator
TTTTCAACAAAAAAGTTAATTTTCAACCACTCGGTTGAATTTTCAACAAAATACATACATTTTAACAAAAAATGTGAATTTTCTACCAAAAAAAGATGAATTCTCAATAAAATACATACATTTTTAACCAAATAGTGGAATTTTCTACCAAGAAGATTAATTTTCTATCAGTAATGCAATTTTTCGATAAAATGTATGAAAACAGATCAATTTTCTACAAAATAGTTGAATTTTCTTCAAAAAAAAAGATGCATGTTCATCAAAATACATGAATTTTCAACCAAGAAGATTATTTTTCTATCAGAAAATTCGAATTTTCGATAAAATACATAAATTTTGTATGAAAACTGATAAATTTTCTACAAAATAGTTGCATTTTCAACAAACAAGTAAATTTTCAACCAAACAGTTAAAATTTTTACCAAAACAGTTAAATTTTCAACCAAAAAGGTGAATTTTCTACCAAAAAAGATGAATTTTCAACAAAAGACTTGAATTTTTAACCAAAAAGTGGAATTTTCTATCAGCAAATAAGAATTTTCGATAAAATGCATCAATTTTGTATGAAAACAGATAAATTTTCCACAAAATAGTTGAATTTTCAAACCGAGAATATAAATTTTCAACAAAAAAGTTGGATAACTTTTTCTCAAAACTGTTACATTTTCAAAAATATAGTTGTATTTTTATCCAAGAAAGATGAAATTTGTACTAAAATAGATGAATTTTTTAATTAAAGACAAATTTTCAAAATAAAATAAAATTTTTTTAATCTTCTAGATTATTTTTGGATACATCTGCAATATTCAAAAATCTTTTCTAATTTTCCCAACAATATTATAAAATGTATATAAGTTTAAAAACAAACTGACAGTACTTACTTTCTTGTCACTAATTTCAATATTTGTGTGCATAAACAAATATTTAAAAAAGCATTCATCTTATAAAACCGGGAATTTACTCATGATCGCAGCAAAATTTAATTTTTCATTATTTTAATTACTCCTCATTTATCTGACTTGGAACAGGGAATTTTAGAAAATAATTATCGTTTTCATTTTAAGACAGGGAGCTTCGGTAAAGAAATATAATTTCACTTGGAACAGGAAATTTTTTACATGGAACGGGAATTTTTAAAAAGAATTATAATTCGGATTTAGAAGAAAGGAATTTAAAAAAATCCCTCTTCAAAATGTAACTATTTTGTTGAAAATAAATTTATATTTTTTTTGTGAAAGTTCAACTATTTGATTGAAAATTTATATTTTGCATTTTAAAATTTAAACTATTTGTTTGAAAATTTATGTACTTTGTGTAAAATTCGTCTTTTTTTGTAGAAAATTAATCTTCGTGGTTAAAAATTCATCTTTTTGGCATAAGATTCAACTACTCCAGTTGAAGATTCATCATTTTAGTTGGAAATTCATTAGTTTGGTTGAAAATTAATTTCTTAAACTGAAAATTTAACTGTTCCATTTTGAGTTGAAAATTTATCTTTTCTAGTTCAAAATTCAACAATTTGGATAAAAATTTGTCTTTTTTAATTGACAATTCAACTATTTCGTTGAAAATTCACGTATTTTGTTTAAAATTTCTGGTTTAAAATTAAGTTTTTTCAACTAAAAATATTACTGTTCCATTTTCGGTCGAAAATTATTATTTTTTTAGTTCAAAATTCAATTATTTGGTTGAAAATTTGTCTTAATTAATTAAAAGTTCAACAGTTTCGTTAAAAATTCATGTATTTTGCTGAAAATTCGTCTTTTTGGTGCAGAATAACTGGAATTAATCATCTTGGTTGAAAATTTAAATATTTTGTTGAAAAATTCGTGTTCTTTTTTGGTCAAACAATAATTTTTTAACTGAAAATTTCTGGTTTAAAATTAAGTTTTTGTTTGAAAATTCAACTATTTCAGTTGAAGATTGATTGTTTCAGTTGAAAACTCTTATTTTTGGTTTAAAATTAATTTTTTTAACTAAAAATGTGACTATTCCATTTTCGGTCGAAAATTATTATTTTTTTAGTTCAAAATTCAACTACTTGGTTGAAAATTTGTCTTCCTTAATTAAAAGTTCAACAGTTTCGTTAAAAATTCATGTATTTTTTTGTAGAAAATTAATCTTTTTATTTGAAAATTGATCATCTTATTTAAAAATTCATCTTTTTGGTTGAAAATTCAAGTGTTCCTGTTAAATATTCATAATTTTATTTAAAAATTCGTCTGTTTGGTTGAACATTCATGTTTTGAACAAAAATTTAAAGATTCAATTTTTGGTTGAAAAATTATCTTTTTTAGTTGAAAATTCGTCTTTTTTGGTAGAAATTAATCTTCTTGGTTGAAAATTAATCTTTTTGGTCAAAAATTCAATTATTCTAGTTAAAGATTCATTACTCCAGTTAAAAATTCATCTTTCTGGTTTACAATTCAACTATTTAAGTTAAATATTTACAATTTTGTTTGAAAATTCATCACTTTGTTTGATTTTTTTTTTTTTTAACTGAAAATGTAACTTATTCCAATTGAAAATTCTATAGTTGTAGTTGAAAATTAATCTGGTTAAACGTTAATTTTTTTTAACTTTAAATTTAATTATTTGAATTTTGGTTGAAAATTTATCGTTTTTAATAAAAATTAATTTTTTTTGAAAATTCAACTATTTCAGTTGAAGATTCATTGTTTTAGTTGAAAACTCTGGTCTTAAATTAATTTTTAAAAACGAAAATGTTACTATTCCATTTTCGGTTCAAAATTATTATTTTCTTAGTTCGTAATTCAACTATTTGGTTGAAAATTTTTCTTCAATTAAAAATTCAACTATTTCGTTGAAAATTCACGTATTTTGTTAGAAAATCGATTTTCTATTGTAGAAAAATTATCTTTTTCTTTGAAAGTTAATCTTCTTGTTTAAAAATTCTTCTTTTCGGTTAAAAAATCAAGTATTTCAGGTATATATTCATAATTTAAGTTAAAAAATTATCTTTTTGGTTCAAAATTCTACAAGTTGGATAAAAAATCGACTTTTTTTGGTACAAAATTATCTTTTTCTTTGAAAGTTAATCTTCTTGTACAAAACTTCTTTTCGGTTAAAAATTCAAGTATTCCAGTTAAATAATAAATATTGATCATTTAAGTTAAAAAATCATCTTTTTGGTTGAAAATTCAACTATTCGAGTTAAATATTTACAAGTTTATTTGAAAATTCACCACTTTGTTTGAAAATGTAACTATTTTTTTTAAGTTAGTTTTTTTGTTGAAAGTAATTTTTTAACTTGAAATTTTATTATTTAAGTTTTGGTTAACAATTTATCTTTTTTAGTCAAAATTAATTTTTTTGTTTGAAAATTCAACTATTCCTGTCAAAGATTCAACATTTTAGTTTGAAAATTATTATTTTTTTTTTTGAAAATTCAAATTCTTGGTGGAAAGTTAAAATATTTTGTTGAAAATGCACTTTTTTGTTTCTAGATTAAAAAGTTTATTTGAAAATTCATCACATTTGTTGAAAAGTTAATTATTTTGTTAAAAATTCATTTTTTTGGTTGAAAATTCAACTATTTGCTTTGAAAATTCATCTATTTTGCTGAAAATCCATCTCTTTGGTTGAAAAATGAAATATTTTGTTGAAAAATTCGTGTTCGTTTTTGGTCAAAGAATAATTTTTTAACTGCAAATTTCTGGTTTAAGATTAAGTTTTTTGTTTGAAAATGCAACTATTCCAGTTGAAGATTCATTTTTTAAATTGAAAACTCTTGTTTGGTTCAAAATTAATTTTTTAAACTAAAAATGTTACTATTCCATTTTCGGTCGATAATTATTTTCTTTTTAGTTCAAAATTCAACTATTTGGTTGAAAATTTGTCTTCCTTGATTAAAAGTTCAACAGTTTCGTTAAAAATGTATGTATTTTGTTGAAAAAATGTATTTTTTTGTAGAAAATTAATCTTTTTATTTGAAAATTGATCATCTTGTCTAAAAATTCATGTTTTTGATTGAAAATTCAAGTGTTCTAGATAAATATTCATCATTTAAGTTAACAAATCATCTTTTTGGTTCAAAATTCAACATTTTTGATTTTTTTTGTCATTTTTGATTGAAAATTCAAGTATTTCGTTGAAAATTCACGTATTTTGTTAAAAAATCGATTTTTTTGGTAGAAAAATATCTTTTTCTTTGAAAGTTAATCTTCTTGTTTAAAAATTCTTCTTTTCGGATAAAAATTCAAGTATTCCCGTTAAATATTCATCATTTCAGTTAAAAAATCATCTTTTTGGTTCAAAATTCAACAATTTGGATAAAAAATCGACTTTTTCTGGTACAAAATTATCTTTTCCTTTGAAAGTTAATCTTCTTGTTCAAAAGTTCTTTTCGGTTGAAAATTCAAGTATTCCAGTTAAATATTCATCATTCAAGTTAAAAAATGATCTTTTTGGTTCTAAATTCAACTACTCCAGTTAAATATTTACAATTTTATTTGAAAATTTACCAGTTTGTTTGAAGATGTAACTATTTTTTTGAAAGTTAGTTTTTTTGTTGAAAGTAATTTCTGAACTGAAAATTTCACTTATTTGAATTAATCATTCCATAGTTGTAGTTGAAAATTCATCTGTTTGGTTAAACCTTAATTTTTTAACTTGTAATTTAATTATTTAAGTTTTGGCTGACAATTTATCTTTTTTAGTCAAAATTAATTTTTTTGTTCGAAAATTCAACTATTCCTGTTAAAGATTCAGCATTTTAGTTTGAAAATTAATCTGTTTGGTTGAAAATTCAAATCCTTGGTGGAAAGTTCAAATATTTTGTTGAAAATTCACTTTTTTGTTTAAAGATTCAACATTTTATTTTGAAATTCATCACCTTTGTTGAAAAGTTAATTATTTTGTTGAAAATTCATTTTTTTAATTGAAAACTCTTATGTTTGGTTTAAAATTGATTTTTTTAGTTCAAAATTCAACTATTTGGTTGAAAAATTGTCTTCCTTAATTAAAAGTTCAACAATTTCGTTAAAAATTCATGTATTTTGTTGAAAATATGTATTTTTTTGTAGAAAATTAGTCTTTTTATTTGAAAATTGATCATCTTATTTAAAAATTCATCTTTTTGGTTGAAAATTCAAGTGTTCCTGTTAAATATTCATAATTTTTTAGTTGAAAATTCATTTTTTTGGTAACTGTGGTTAATATCTTAGGTAATATGTGAACGCTCCCTAAAGCATGTTTCTCTCTGATATAAATTTTATTTGTTGATAAAAATGTTTCAGCAAACGAATGCGTTTAGACGATGGCTGTAATAATAATTTAGACGAATTAACGGAAGCTTCGAAGAACAATAGCACACATTGGTCATGTTCAGGTGACACAAGTCTGGTGGAGCCTGAAATTTTGGAAGATATGGGCGTCAGTATGTTGGAAGATGAAGAAAGCTGTGAGAGTGATTTAAAAAAAATACGAACAGAAGAACCTTCACCAATACATCCTAAAATAAATGGTGATAATCCTGTAAAGGAAAATGGAGTTTACGCCAGTCAGGATTCAGGACTGTATAGACATTCCAGCTTTGAGACAGTCACAGCCGATAAGTACGATAGGTTTGTCTCTCAAATTATTCTTTAATTATTCATTTGTTTTCCAATTTGCGCAGACTTCACACTCTTCTTCTTTTTCCAGTGTTTTCAAGAAACTTGCCCGTTTTCTCGTTTTTTCTCTTAAATGCGAACAGAATTAATAGAATCCAATATCCGATAAGAAGATCCAACTCTTTTTTTCGTTGAAAGTTAATTCTTTTTAATTAAAAAGTCTGCTATTATATTTTTGGTCGAGATTTCATTTTCTTGGTTAAAACTGTTATTATTTGGTTGAAAATTCAACAATTTTGTTTAAAGGTCATCTTTTTTTCTTTAAAATTCTAGTAGTTTATTTGAAAATTCAAGAAGTTTGTAGAAAAATCGTCTTATTCACTTGAAAATTTAACAATATGATTGAAATTTGATTTTTTCTTTCTTGGCTGAAAAATTCAGCTATTTTGTTCAAAATTTGTATTTTTTGGTTGAATTTTTTTATAAAAATAAACTTCGTTTTGGATGACATATCAACTATTACATTTTCCTTTCAGAATTAATCTTTTTCGGGTGAAAATTCCACTTTTTTCTTGAACATTCGTCTTTTTGGATAGAAAATTAAAAAAAAAAAACATTTTAATTTGAAAATCGTATAGGATTGAAAACTCATTTTTGATTAAAAATGTTATTATTTCGTTGAAGATTCAACAATTTTGTTTAAGTCATCTTTTTTTTTTGTTTAAAATTCAAGTAGTTTAGTTGAATATTCAAGAATTTTGTAGAAATATCGTCTTATTCGCTTGAAAATTCAACAATCTGATTGAAATTTCTGTTTTTCTTTCTTGACTGAAAAATTCAGCTATTTTGTTCAAAATTTGTATTTTTTGGTTGAATTCATCTGTTTTTTAATAAAAATAAACATCTTTTTGGATGAAATATCAACTATTACATTTTCCTTCGAGAATTAATCTTTTTTTTATAGAGAATTCCACTTTTTCCTTGAACATTCGTATTTTTGGACAGAAAATTTAAAAAAAACCATTATTTTAATTCAAAAAAGCTTTTTGGATTGCAAACTCATCTTTGGTAGGAAAGTAATCTTTTTGGTTGAAGGTTCATTCTTTTTAATTGAAAAGTCTGCTATTATATTTTTGGTTGAGAGTTCATCTTCTTGGTTAAAAATGTTATTATTTTGTTGAAGATTCAACAATTTTGATTAAAAGTCATCCTTTTTTGTTTAAAATTCAAGTAGTTTACTTGAAAATTCAAGAGTTTTGTAGTAAATTCGTCTTATTCGCTTGAAAATTCAACAATCTGATTGAAATTTGATTTTTTCTTTCTTGACTTAAAAATTCAGCTATTTTGTTCAAAATTTGTATTTTTTGGTTGAATTCTTTAATAAAAATAAACATATTTCTGGATGAAATATCAACTATTACATTCTCGTTTGAGAATTAATCTTTTTTGGTTGAAAATTCCACTTTTTTCTTGATCATTCGTCTTTTTGGATAGAATATTAGAAAAAAAAAACAGTTTAATTTAAAAATTCTATTGGATTGAAAACTCATTTTTGGTAAAAAAGTAATCTTTTTGGTTAAAGGTTCATTCTTTTTAATTGAAAAGTCTGCTATTATATTTTTGGTTGAGAGTTCATCTTTTTTTGGTTAAAAATGTTATTATTTTGATGAAGATTTAACAATTTTATTAAAAAATAATCCTTTTTGGTTTAAAATTCAAGAGTTTTGTAGAAAATTCGTCTTATTCGCTTGAAAATTCAACAATCTGATTGAAATTTGATTTTCATTTTTTCTTGCTTGACTGAAAAATCATTTTTCGTTGCAAATGTGTCTTTTTAGTTTGAAAATTCATCTCTTTTGGTTAAAAATAAAACTTTTTGGTTGAAAAATAATCTATTTTGTTTGAGGATTCAGCTATGTTTTTTTAATTTTGTATTTTTTGGTTGAATTAATCTTTTTTTGAATAAAAATAAACATCTGTTTTAGTTGAAATATCAAGTATTACATTTTTCGTTGAGAATTAATCTTTTTTGTTCGAAAATTCCACTTTTTCCTTGAACATTTGCCTTTTTGGACAGAAAATTAAAAAAAAAAAAACATTTTAATTCAAAAATGCTTTTGGATTGCAAACTCATCTTTGGTAGGAAAGTAATCTTTTTTTTTATTCAGGATTGATCTTTTTGATTAAAAATTCTACTATTTGGTTAAAAATTAACGTATTTTGTTGAAAATTCAACAGTTTTGTAGAAAATTCATACGTTTTTGGCTTGCGAATTCCACAATTTAATTAAAAAAATTTTCCTAAAGTGTAAAATCTTTCTTTCTTGCAAATTTATTTATCGTTTTGATTTGAAAATTAATTTCTTTTGGTTAAAATTGCAACTGTTTGGTTGAAAAATAATTTGTTGAATTCAACTGATTTGCATATAGAATAAAAATCTTTTTTGTTTGAAAACTCTACTATTATATTTTTTGGTTTATTTTTTATTTACATCTTTTATCATCGAAAATTTGACTTTTTTGTTTAGCATTCGTCATTTCGGATAGAAAATTCTTCCTTTTTGATTGAAAATTCATCTTTGGTAGGAAAGTCGTCTTTTTTTGTTTGAAAGTTATTTCTTCAAAAAAATTCAATTATTCTGTTCAGAAATCATCTTTTTTGCTTGAAAATTCAATTACATTTTGCAATTTGATCCACTTTGTAAAAAAAAAAATTTTTTCCTGTTGGTGATTAATCATATTAGTTGAAAATGAAACTGTTGTATAAAAATTAGCTTTCTTGTTCGCCTTTTTGGCTTGCGAATTCCATAATTTGATTTTAGAAAATATTTTTTCTTGACGGAAAAATCTTTCTTCGTTGCAAATTTGTCTTTTTAGTCTGAAAATTCATCTCTTTTGGTTCAAAATGCTTTTTGTTTGTTTGAAAAATAATTTGTTTTGCTTGAAGATTCAACTATATTGTTGAAAATTCGTCTTTTTTGGTTGAATTTAACTATTTTGAATTTAGAATAAAAATCTTTTTTTATTGAAAAATCTACTATTATATTTTTGGTATAGAATTCAACTATTTTTTGTCGTTTAAATCTTTTATTGTCGAAAATTCGACTTTTTTGTTAAACATTCGTCATTTTGGATAGAAATTTCTTCCTTTTTGATTAAAAATTCATCTTTAGTAGGAAAGTGATCTTTTAGGTTGAAAGTAAATTTTTTTTATTGAAAAGTCTACTATTATATTTTTGGTTCAGAATTGATCTCTTTGTTTGGAAATTTAATTATTCTATTGAAAATTCTACTATTTTGTTAAAGTCATCTTTTTTATTGAAAATTGAATTACTTCGTTAAAATTTGATCCACTTTGTGAAAAATATTTTTTTTTGTTGGTGATTAATCTTTTTAGTTGAAAATGAAACTATTTTATTAAAAGTCAACTTTCTTGTTGAAAATTCAACTGTTTTATAGAATATTCGCCTTTTTGGCATACAATTTCACGATTTGGTTAAAAATAATTTCTTTTTTGATGAAAAAATCTTTCTTTATTGCAAATTTGCCTTTTTGATTTAAAAATTCATTTTTTTTAGTTAAAAATGCAACTATTTAGTTGAAAGTTCGTCTTTTTTGGTTGAATTCGACTTTTTTTATTTAAAATTGAAATTATTTCAATCTAAAATATATAATTTTTAACCCATATAATTTGACATTTTGAAATGAAGGAATACATTTTTTTGAATGTTTAGCAGTATTTTACTTTTCATTTCAAATGAGTGTGTTAAATTAAAACTTTGAACGTTACAATTTTAATTCTTCTATTAAACAAATTTTTAATATGTAGGTAAAATTATTGAATTTTGATGCATTAATAAAAATTGAACAATGATCAATTTGGAAAAAATTGAGTTAGTTTAAGCGATATTTACCTGTTTTGATCCGGATCCAAATTTAATTTAAAACGGGAAAAGATTTCGAAAATAAAAAACTTTCGAAATACAATTTTTAAGCTTTTAAGGATCTTTAAAGGTTTTATGAAAATAAAAAAGTTTTCTTAAGTTTGCTGGGAAAAATTAAAATGATTTTTTGTCTTGAAAAATTAATTTTAAGAGAATATTTAAAAAGTTTTAAAAAGAATTTTGAATAATAAATGACAATTGAACAATTATTAATAATTTGAAAAATAATAGAGTAAGTTTAAAACATCTTTAGAAGTTTTAAAAAGATTCCAAAATAATTTAAAACGTGAAAATATTTGAAAACATTTACAACACAATGTAGATTTTTCAAGATGTCGAACATAAAATTTATAAGCTTTTTAGGCATTTTGAAAGGTTTTAAATGAATTCAAAATTTGTATCGAATTCCTAGAAAAATTAACAATATATTTTTTCGTTTGAAAAAATTATTTCAAAAGAATATTTAATAAGATTTCCCAAATTAAAAAAATAATAAGCTGGACGATTTTAAGGTAATTTTTTTATTTTTGCAGGATTCTCAAAAAATTGTACGAAAAATTCCTAGTTCCAAGATAATAAAATTATTATTAGTTTCTTGGAAAATTTTTAAAGATTTTTTTTTAACAAATTTTTAAGAGAATTTATAAAAAGATTTCAAAACAAATTTTAATGTATAAATTATTTATTTGTAGATTTCTATAAAAACAGTTTTAGTTTATGCACTTTTTTGTAAAAAAAATTTTCCACCAGGGAAGTTCAATTATTTGGTTTTAAAGTGAACTGTTTGGTTGAAAATGCATCTTTTTGGTTTAAAATTCCACTATTTTATTGAAAATGCAATATATTTCGACTTGAAATCTTAACAATATTACATTAATTTTATTTAAATGAATTTATTCTCCTATTTTCGTGAAAAATCAACCTATTTCCCCTATATTGAGATAATTTTGGGCTGTAAAGTCTGCTTGCATTTAATTATGTTCAAAGCAATTCGAGAAAGAGATTATTGGTCTCGAAGCGCTAGAGCAATTTAAACCCAGAACTCAAACTACGTTGCAGAATAATATTTTAAGAATATATTTGTTGACAAAATTTTTAAAGGCTCGAGGACTTGATAGATTTGGAGGATCCAACGAGTTTCTCAACTGCGGGGAATGAATCTGGATATGGTTCGAGAGCAGAGATTGAATGTCTTGGAGATGTTAAGCAAAGTTTTCACAAAGATGAACAGAATCTTACCACGGACAAAAATAGTTTAGATTTACAATTTGGCCTACGCAGGAGGAAAAAACCGTCGATTGTAGGAGAGGATAGATTTAATAAATTATCGGATGAGATGATACTGATGATCCTGAAGTGGCTTCCAAAGCAGTGCCTGGTGAGAAATAATTTTATCAGTCACAAATGAATTTTTATTTTAGGCCAGTTAAGGTCCCTAAAGTACCCTATTTTCAAGATTTGGTCCCTATGATACCCTATTTCCAGTCCCTTAATGGAACTTCAAAAAACCTCATAATAAGATCAAAGCTTCCAAGAGCATTGTGAAAAAAATAGCAAAAATCAGGGAATTCCTGTAAAAAGTAACAGTAAAAAAATAATCAGGGCTGCCACGCACAGTCACTATTAGTCAATTTTTTCTCAAATTATTTTTTATCCACTTTTTTAAATGAAAAGATCACATTAATCACTGAATTGTCTTGAATTCTTTTAATATATTTCAGATTTTTTAAAGATTCTGAGAAATGTGTAATAGATTTAAATAATTTGAAGGAATTTTGAAGATGTTAGGGTATTTTTAAAACTTCTAAGGCATTTTCAAGAGCTTTTAATTTGAAATATTTCAGGGAATTTTAAATGATTCTGAGGAATTTTTTATTAATTGGCACTTTCAAGGGCTTTAACGAATTTTAAAAGATTTTAAAGGATTACAAATTCCAATGTTACGGAGATTAATGTAATTTTTTTGATTTTCAAAATTTTTTCCAATTCATTTCAATTCTCTTCAATTATTTATTAGTCATTAGTCACTTTTTTGGTAAGAATCTCGTAGGGTTTCGAAGATTTAAAGAAATTTGAAGTTATTTTTTGGTATTACATCCTGAATTCTGATTAATTTACCCTGAATTCTTTTAAATTCTCTTGAATTTCTTTAATTTACTTGAATTCTTCTAAATTTTTTCTCAATTGAACCGCTGGCGATCAAAAGGGGATACGCCCGAAACGCCGTCG
>CAKNYM010041006.1:12246-72685 GCA_932195095.1 Andricus curvator
TTGACTTCCAAGTTCAGACCTTCTCTAAGCCTGAACATTGGGGTTTTATCCACAATCCAGTCTCGCGACCAGATATCCGCGGCCTCCACAACGATAGCCCCCGACCTAATGAAGATGTCGTTGAATCTGGGGGCGCGTCCCTCACGGGGTAACGCGTCAATCCCTTTTGAGATTTCATCCCTCAACCTGTCCAAATCCTCGAGAGTTAGACAGTCATCAGGATAACCCGACGCAACGACAACTATCACCAGGGCGTTGTTGGCCATCTGCGCGAAGGTAAGGCCCTGTGTTACCAGAGCCTTCTGCCGTTTCAACTCCCTGTTTGGGGGAGTTTCTGCGGAGCCCTTCTTCCTCTTGCCTATAGAATAAGCCTGAGGAGTTGCTCCGGGTAAAGTTTGAGCAGCCACTGCCCCCTGTGAGGAGCCTTGGCTGCTGTTTGCGAGCCGCGCATTACGGGCTCTCCTTCTTTGTGCTCCGCTACGGTGCCTCTTCCCTACGGAGAGTTCCGTTAGCTGCACTTCCACGGCTTCGACATAATTGTCTCCACCATCTTCATTATTTCGCACCGCCTCTGGAGGGTTGCCCCCTACGGAGCCTCCCTCTTTTGGCGGTGGGTTGGATGATGGACCCGAAACGGATCCCTCATCGTTTATATTTTGTTTTTTAAAATTTGTTGGAAACATTCATGTCCCACAAGAAGCTAGGGAAATAGGAAACACCCCCCACAGAGCCCCGCTTGCAGGGGGCGGGTCTAAATACTATGGGATTCGACCTGGTGTCCCAAAGTCTCCGTTAAGACACCTCCTTTGAAACCCCCGCCTGATCACCTCTACTGAGGGGGGCAGACCGGGCGTCCAAGGATTCGTTGACCCTGGTGCCATTCAGCCCTCGACACGGCGATCACATCTTAGCTTGGGAGCATGAGAACTCGCGCTCTCGATATTCCAGTGGGCTTTGCCATTACCCCCTGGAAGGATCGCTCCTTGGTTTAAGTCTCACCGACCAGAGTCCGTCAGTTCCCCAGAGTAGCCACACCTCGCGATGCGGCCCCTCAGGTTCACCTATTTCGGATCTGTGGTCAATGAGACCCGTAAGCCCTCCCACCAGCTACAAGGTCCCGCGATCCCTAGGGAGGGAAGCATGGACTAGATGAACTACAAAAGTTTTTCGATTTCAGCAATCAATTACACACTAACATTCAGTTCACCATGAAAGTTGAACAAAGCGGAAAATTGCCTTTCTTGGTCGTACCAGTTCACAAAAGATCTGATAACACATTAGGACATGAAGTTTACAGAAATCCCACCTATACAAACAGATACCTCCATGCCTCCTTCCACCAACACAAAACAATTACGCAAACAAACAAAATGATAAAGCAATAAGAAAATACACTAAAAAACAAGACAACACAACCTACTAAAGAAAGAGAGAGAGAGAGAGAAAAAAACGACCACCATCCTAACCTACATTTAAGGCATCACAGAACAAATAGGAAGAATTCTCAACAAATACAACTTTCAAACCATATTTAAATCACCTGCGAATCTAAGACAACTTCTAAACAACCCTAAAGATTAGAAGGCAACTCTCATTGATCCGCAAGTATATAGAATCCCTTGTTCTTCTCGGAAAGTCTATTTTGGAGAAACTGGGAGAGCAGTGAGGGAAAATGTAAATTTTATGTCCAAACTTTCCTTTTCTAAATCAGGGACATTTTAAAACTTTTAAATGTTTATAAATCTTGCAAAGTTGTTTGAAATCATTCAAATCTTTTAAACTTTTTTCAAATTCTACGGGGAACATTAACAATTTATCCACAAAAAAAACCATGAAAAAACCGGCAATTTAAAATCATTGATCGGGTAGACACTATATAAATTTTCCATTTAAACGATGGATTGCGCCTGAAAGTAAAAGATTATACAAATTGTGTTATAATTTTTAACGAATTTAGCAATTAAATTTATTTTCTTGAAACTAACTCGTAATGGAATGTAAATATCTGAGCAGGACAACCTTGTCGCCTATAATCTCTGAGATAATGAATATAAGAAATTCTATATAATCCGGTGAAATAGAATATTCATTAGTTAAATTTTCAATCCAAGTCTTCATTAATACATTAACTGGCTTTTCCTCGAATTAGAGAAGATGTGGATTGTTTCTACTCTCTTCTTATCATTAGCGGTTACCCTCAATTTTATTGGTGAATATAATAATATCATATATATCTATACCTTTATGACCATTTTTTGAGCTATACCCAAATCAAAATTCCTGCGATTTAATCTACGTTGTATTCCAATTGCTGTTTTATTTCAAACTACAATCGAGCTTTTCCGAAATAACTAAAAATTTGATCTGAAATTATTCCGGGGAAATCCATAATGTGTCTTCAAAAAAATGTGAGTGGAAAGTTTTCCCTATTGATACGGACTTCGTACCATATGTACACGTGCAAATATGGTACACTTCTACGGGGTCATCCATAGAATCTGTGAAACGATTTTGGGATGGAGGGGTTTAATGAAATTGTACTGTTTCTTGTGAGGGGGACAGATAAATCTTACTTAAGGAAAATTTTTCATACAAAAATTAAAAGATCCAAAGATGTTACATCCTAAAGAAAAGTTCACCAGAAATTATATCTGTTAAACCAAGAGTTAATTTTCTCTTGAGCAAAATGCTAAATTTATTGCGCTATAAGTTTTGCAATAATGTTAATGAATTTAGCGAGTGGTGTTGTTCTTATAAAAGAGTTGGCAACTTCCTATTCGATCTATCCTTAATGGTCTATAAACAATTAATATATATAAAGACCAATATTCAACCAAAGAAATGAATTTTTAATAAAAAACAATTAATTTTCGCCTAGAAGATTAATTTTCCACCAAAAAGCTGAATGTTCTGCCACGAGAAGAAAATCAGATTTTCAGAAAAATAGTGACATTTTCAACAAAAGAAATGAATTTTCAACAGAAATTATGAATCTTCAACCAAGAAAATTTATTTCCGACAAATGGGTTAAATTTCAAAGAATTAGTTGTATTTCGACGTCGTATATTCGACGTCGTATTGAAGTCGAATGAATGACCGCATCGACGTCGTATTATTCATCGTTTCGACGTCTAATTTACTATAACTTCGACGGTACAAAAAGTAGTGCAGTAGTTATAAAACATAAATGGGATCCCAAACAGGATCCCATTTATGTTTTCACGAATGAAAAGCACTATGAATAAGTTGATCGACACTTTTTCAATGATTACATGAGAAGATAAATAAAAAATAAAATAAAATTGAAAAATTAATGTTATTTTATTTCGAGATGATAATTGAAAAATTAAAATCTGTAAAAGAAAAAAATTAAAAATTTAACATTCAACATGAAAATTTAGAATTCTAAAATTGTAAACATTCAAAATTACCAAATTATTAAATTACTGATTATCTATTCAAGAAAGTTGAATTTTATCTTATTTAATTTTTAACTCAATTTTGAATTTTTTAATTTAAAATAGTTTACTTTTTAACACTTCTTTTAGAATCATTATTCATTTTTGAAATTTTCCAACTTAAAATTTTATATTTGGAAATGCTTTATTGGTTTAAATCTTCAACTAAAAATGAAGCAACTTTAAGATATTACGTTATAAAAATTGAAAAAAAACACACACAAAAATTAAGATTGCTGTAAAAGGATTCCAAATTTTTAAACTGTTCAAATTTAAGCCTTTCAATTCGAAATTGCTTTATACTTATAATTTGAAATGATTAAATTAAAAACTGTCAAGACTTTATTAATATGAAATTTTGAAATATTTCATAGCGAGGATTGTCCTGACATTTCAAATATTTGAATTTGAAACTACAATTATGAAATTTAAGATTCAAACCCTCCAAGAATTAGTCAAAAATTTAATTTTCCGAAAAAATTTTAATTCAATCCCTCAAATAGTCAACTGCGTATGCGTTTTTTGAACGACTAATAGGAGTTTTGCTTTGGATTGGCGGACACTTTAAAAATGTGGAATAATTGATTCATTATATTTTAGTTATTAAATGTAAATAATTTTTATTTGATTCAACCATAAATAATTTTTGAATTATTATTTATTGCATTGAGCCACGACAGTATCACATCCACGTCAGGCTGGAATTGAATGAGTGAAAATGTCAAAAAAGGTAAGGTTTCGTCACAAAATAGTTCAGATGTTAGCGCAGGTTTTATAAAATCGCATGCTGGTATCAGAGTATAGACTATAAAATTTTTCTGAAAGAGGTGAAAATGACGTCGAATCGACGTCACTTCGACGGTGATTTTTAAACCCTGTAAATTGCAACAAATTTTGATGAAATCACTTACACTGCAGTAAATGATCATTTACAAAGTATTTGTGAAGCATAATAAACATAGTGGAAAACCGATTCTGACTGGGTAAATTTTCACTTAAAAAAATAATCTTAATACACATATATAATATGAACCTACAGCTCTATTCAAAATAATTAAATTTGCTGCAAAATAGTTCAATTCTCCATCAAAGGGTTACATGTTTAACTAAAAAGATGATTAAATTAAATTAAATTGAATATGCATCAATTAGTTATTGTCGAACTCTTCAGCAAAATCAGTTTAAAAAAAAAACAGTTCTACCAAAATCAAAAACAGTTTTAAACCAAAAGAATAAATTTTCAACCAATGATACAATAGTAGGCTTTTTCATAAAAAAAGTTGCAAAGCTTTTTTTTGGAGTTTTTATTGGTTCCTTTAAAAAAGAGGGGAATGGGGGAAAGAGTGTGAAATACGTACAGGAGATTAGACAAGACAAACTTTTCCTTCCTCTTTTTTCCTTTGTCGAACAACTGTTTCTAATGACACGATTAGACTCATTTTTGGAAACATTTTTCTCACGTTTGAAGTTTTTTTTTCTATTTTTGTTACACTATTTGACTTATTTGAGATTATGTTAATTTGAAAACTAAATTGCGGAAAAATGCCTCTGTTTATTCTTGCAGAGCTATGTTCGAATTTTGAATGTTTACATAATGGGGCCCCTATTTTCGGTGTTCCTCGTGGCAGACCTTCTTATTCTCCCGAAAAGTCTTCTCCTGCAGGACCTCAATCTCCACGTTGTTCGGTCAGGTCGCCTCCTCCTAGCGAATCTTCTCTTCGTGCCAGGTCCAGGTCTCCTCCTGTCAGTCTTTCTTCTATCCGCCTATATAAATTAAAAATTGAAGATTTAAGGTATGTTCGGCTTATTCACCGTAACAATCCGTACCGGCGAATCGAAATTCGAAGATACACATTTCCTGTCAAATTTTGAACCAAGAAGATGAACATATGACTAAAATTATGAATTGTCCAATATAAATATTCAACCAAAAAGTTGATTTTCAACAAAGCAGTAGCATTTTAACAAAAACCAAAGAAATATTGAACTAAGAATAAATCTTCAACCAAAAAAGTAAATTTGTAATAGATTAGTTGAACTTCTGATAAATTTATAAATCTGCAACCAAAAAATTAATTCACGTTTTTGTCAGTAGAATGACGGATTTTTATCTCCTAGTTTAAATCAAAAATGGTTATTCTAAGCTCCAAGAAAAATTCTTTTTAGCGCAAAACGAAAACCGCTCCCTAACAATGATTATTAAAAAAGTATCAGAAGAAACTCACTACTGATTATTATTGTTGCATCTGCACTCATAGTACATAAATGTTTCTGAGATTTAAGGCTCATGTAGGGGGGAATATAACCTACAAAACTCACCTCAAAAAATTGATTTCGAATGCTAGCGCACCGAAATGATGTCAGGGGGAAATTTTTTTCCCCACAGGAAGCACATATCCCTATTTGAGGGGGAAAGTCCCTCCGAAACGTCAACACTCGCGATAAATAGAATAGAATAGAATAGAATTTTATTTCTCCATGTACGTCCTCATTGGACTTTTACATATACTACATTTTTACTTTCTTAATAATACTTATACTTATACTTTGACACTTTTTAATATGCTTCGTTACAAAAAGTAAAAAAATCACATGTTTAGCTCCTTCATACCATTTCCCGCTTATTATTATTCTTACAGTCATTTATTCTGAATTGTTCCCCCTAACTCTAAGAACATTGCTTAATATTGCCGCTTGATATTCTTCCTTTGATACTCCTTATTCTGAATAATTAAATCAACAAAAACATTAGTATTTAAATTTATACAATATTTAGTTTTACTAAAGTTGGTTAACAGTCTGTTTCTTTCAATCGTCGCTTATAATCTCATCCTCTATTACCTCCTCGCTTATTTCTTTGGAAAATTTCTCAAATTGGCTCGCATATCTGCAGAGACTGATATTCAGTTTCCCCGACAAAGTGTTACATAACTTTTTCACTAAATTGGGTCCATACCCATCTCCCACCCATTCCTCTACTTCATCCACCCATTTATTTTCAATTTTGTCCTTAGCTTTCCTGCACCTCCAAGTGTGTTCCATGTTCTCCTCTTCCTCTCCACATAGCCTACATCCTGTCTCTTTGAAACCCCATGTTTCCTGCTCTACCTACATTGCCACATCTCAGTCTAGCCCATTGGTTCTTGTCCTTGTATCCTACTTTTTTGTCACTCCAATACTCTTCTCTTCCCATTTCCTTTTTCCAATTCCTATACAATTGGCAGTAAGAAGATTCGTCTACGCTAACCCAGTCCATTTGAATCTCTTGGTCTTTTTTTATCCTAATGCCCTTAGCGAAATTATTCTCAATCTCTTTTAATTTTTCCCCATTTCCTTCCCAAGCCCACTTCAAAGTTTCTCCATCACCGACCTCCCTTAGGGCCTCCATTAATCCTTCGCCCCACTCTGTCGGATCCTTGTTTTGAATTCCTCTGAGCTCTTCTTTGAGACAAATATTCGGCAGCCTACCTTCCGTCATTTCCAAAATCTCTCTCATATATCTACTAGCCCTATTTCTTGCTTCTATTTATACGCTGTTTCGACCTGCTTCCAATCTCCAGATGTATCCGGGAGTGTTTTTATCCAAACCCATTGTCATTTTTATAAATTTTGCTTGCGCTCTTTCCAATTCTTCCCACCTTTCCCAACCCCAAATTTCTACTCCATACAAACCGCCAGATTTTACGAGAACGTCCATCAGATATAATCTTCTGTCTAGACCTGAAATGTTTGCCCTTGTCATGACTCCCCATGCTATGTTAGCTGCTTTTTGCATCTTGTTTGCCATGATTTTGACATGTTTCCTATGTTTTCCACTTGAGGAAAACCAATACCCCAAATATTTGAAACAGTCAACTTCTTCCACCTTGTCTCCATAAATTCTCCATTCTTCCCCTTTCTTTCTCCTTCCCCTTTTTCGAAAAACAACTATCTTGGATTTATTCACATTTATTTCGAGTCCGTTCTTATCCACGTACTTCTCCAGAGTTTTCAGCATACTGCTTAGCCCTTCTGGGAAGTCTGCTACTACTGCTATGTCGTCTGCGAATTTAAGGGCGAACACTTTTTCATTGCCTATTACTGTTCCACCTTCGTTTTTTCTAACCCATTCGTCGTCTATGTCGTCCACAAATATGTTGAACAGTGAGGGACTTAGCGGGCATCCTTGTCTCACCCCTCTTTTGGTTTCAAAACATTCCGTGTTCCCCTCTGCCGTCATGACCTCGTTGACTGTAACCCTATATATCGTCTTGATCATTGCTAGCATCCTTCCTTGAATTCCAATTTTGTGCAATTTTTGATAGAGAAGTTCCCTATCCACCGTATCAAATGCCTTCTTTAAATCAATAAATGCAGTGTATAATTTCCCCTTTTCTCGCTTTAGACGGTTATTAACCAACGTGTTAAGGACAAATATATGGTCCCTCGTAGATCTCTTTTTCCTGAAACCCGCTTGACTCTCTTCATATAGCCCGTTTGACTCCAACCAGTCCCTTAATCTTTCATCCATAATAGAAGCCAATATTTTGTACCCCGTGTCTAGAAGTGAAACGCCTCGATAATTTCCCGTGTCATCCTCATTTCCCCCTTTAAAAATTGGTGCTATCACCGCTTTTTCCCATCCATTCCCTATTTTTCCAGTTATCCAAAATCCATTTAGAATACGATGCATCTCCTGAGCCCAAACTTCCGGTATTCCTTTAATGAATTCGCTGGGAATTCCATCTTCTCCCGGGGCTTTTCCTGCTTTCATTTTTTTAATATTTCTAACCATCTCTTCGAATTTTATCTCCTTATCTAGTTCACTCGTTTCTTCGTTTTCTTTGCCACCCTCTGGTTTTCCTTCCATACCTACTTCTTTTTTCCTAACCTCTTCTCCTTTTCTCTTTCTGTATCACTCGTCCCTACTTCGTCCTCTGTCTTTTCTGTTGCCAGTAATTTTTGGAAGTGTTTTTTCCATTTATCTTTGCTGATTCTGCCCTCTCTCCTTTTCCTTTTTTTCCTGAAATTTCCTAGCGATCTCCAAAAATCTCGCATATTCTTGCTCTCTTCCACCTTCTTCCAATTCTTTTCCTTTCTTTCTTTTTTCTTCCTCTTTTTTAACTCCCTAAGCTTCTTTTTCTCCCTTGCTAACAAATCCCTTTCCTCTTCCCCTTTTCTTTTCAGAAAATTTTTTAATAAGCGCCATACAATTTTTCTTTGATTCTTGCACTTCTCGTCGTACTACTGTTCTCCAACTCGAGTCGCCTTTTTCTTATCCTTGACCACTAAACCTGTTGACTTTGCAGCTAGCCAAATACTATTCCTAAATTCATCCCACCTATCTTCCCATTGTTCCCCTTGATTTTCTATTACTTGATCATTTGCCCACAATTCTTTCATTTTTTCTTTGAATAATTCCCCTTTTTCGCTATTCCATACTAACTTTTCCCTTCCCACCACCACCCCTCCATCGACCAAAACCTCCAAACCTTTTGGCCCATCTACTTCTATTTTAAATTCCACGGGTAAGTGATCGGATTCTATTCTAGTTTGGACCTTAATTTCTTTAATTGGGCAAACCTCTTCGTTCTCCGAAACTATAACATATTCTGGCACCGAGCCTCCATCTCCGCAGATATGCGTCCATTTCCCCCCTAAATCACCCTTAGTTCTACCATTTAATATCCTTAAACCAAAGTCCTCACACATACCTAGTAGTTTTTTCCCTTCTGCGTTTAATAATTTATCATCAGAATTTCTCTCATTTGAGTAGCCTCTATTTAACTCCCCCGCGTTGTAATCTACACCCCCACACGCTTCCCCCACTCTAGCATTCAGGTCCCCTAGTATAACTATATAGTCCCCCTAGTTCGAGCCTCTTCTATCATTTTTATTAATTTGCTCGTTAGTTTAGACATTCCTACATAATTATATACGGTAACAAACAATAGATCTTTTACTTGTGCTTTTAAATTTTTACCTTTAACAGACATACCAAACTCCCATTCTTCAATACTCACACGCTCACTTATATCTTTTTTCACTCCGATTAGATGACCTCCACTGGCTCTGCCTCTTTTTTTGACTCTTTCTGCTGGTTTGCCGCTCCAATCAAAGTTTTTATTAAGCCTATTCTTGAACTCTTGTAGATTGCTATCCTCCATCCAGGTCTCTTGAAGTATTACTGGATCATAGCTCTCCCAAAAATCCGACGTATCCAGTAGTTTGTTGCCTCCTGCTATGTTCCAAGTAATTCCTCTAATAATTCTGCAATTATTCTCTCCAGGCTCTCCAATTGTTTGGGGAACCTGGTTCACTCCGAAAGGGCTTTTCGTCCACCACTCGTTCTTTCTCGTTCCATACAAATTCTCGGTTCCCTATTGTCCATTTCATGTAACTTTTATTGGGAAATTCTCCTTTCTTCTTGGCCCTTCTTACCTCGTTGTCTATCCAACTTTGGACTTTAGTTTCTCTCGGTGTCAGATCATCTTCTATCCTTATTTTCGTTCCCTGCAGTCTGCTCTTCTTTTTCATTAATCTTCGCTTGGCTATCCAGGACTGCATTTTAATCAGTATTCCCCACCTATCACTCTCATTTCTTCGATAAAAATTTGTTCACCCGTCATATCCAGAAGTACTTCTTGTATTTCCTTCTTTAATCTTCTTATTCCTACTGCTCTAAAACCCCTCACAACTATCCAATTTTTCCTATTTTTTCTTTCTTCGAGCTCGTATCTTAATTCGTTGTCCTCAAGCCAACTTGGGTGTTCCATTATCTCAATTTCCTCCTGTTGGTTCTGAATGACTTCTTCACTTTCTGTGTCCTGTTCAACCCTCCGCAGTGCATCTTCCTTCTCTCTTGGTTCAGCTACTCTCTCACTGTTCATCTCACCTTCATCCCTCTGCAACACCCCATTTTCAGTTTATTGTAACACTGTTTTCTCCAATTCTGTCACCCTTGTTTCACTAATCCTTAATTGATGTTTTAAGTTTGCAATTTCTTGCAACCATTCAATCTCTCTCTCCTTTGCCGCGGATATAACTCCCTCCTTTTCTGCTCTCTGTACTATCATTCTCTGAATCTCGCTTGCCTGTTCCTCGCACTTATTTAGCACTTGAAAGATCTCCAGTTTTCCCTTATTTTCCCACCAGATATCAATTGAATTTTGAATCACCGACTCTAGAGATTTTAAAGAGAGTCCTTAATTTGTATTAGGTGTCTCGTTCCTCTCTTTGCCCGAAATTGTAATTTCACTAGATTCACGATTTTCTTCTCTATTTGTATCCCCTGTATCTTTTGGATCTGAAGACTTCTCGTTTTTCAGATCGTCCGGCGCCTCCTCAACTTTCTTCCGAATCGGCGAATGTGTCAGCTTGCTGTTTTTCGAAAAGCTTCTTCTGTCAATCCTCGCCATTTCGTTGCATCCTTGTTTCCCGCTTTCCCGACAAACGACTCCATGCATTTCACACTAAGGCTATTCTTCTCCTTGACTTCTTTTCTCGGCCTCCCTCTCGCTTTTTTCTCTGTCGCTGTCACCGCTGCCCCCTGACTTTCATACTCCGACTCTGTTTCCTCGACCGGTGCTGCCCTCTCCTTGTCCTGGTCCGAATTAACCTCTAGATTGCCCAAATTTATTCCGCTCATTGTGTGATGTTGAACCTAACCTAGAGAGATGATGCCCACTTTTTCCTTTGAATTTTTACACACTTCCAATGGACAGAGACCTTGGATAAGACTTGTGTGTCACTTTAAGCCACTTCACTTTAGTTTATAACTCACACGCCACCCCACCTCACTTTTTATTGACAATAACAAACGATTCTTTCACCGCGATTTCTCCCTGCGTCTACTTTGCGCACACAGTTTTTAAACGCCGAAAAAAAGTAAACAGAAACAATACAATCAGCGCCGCGTGGTATCTCGATCGATCACTAAATCTATTTAAAAGGACTTCTGGCGCCATATTCAAAATATAAAAAGCATTGAAACATATTTAGGAGTAAGAATTCTTAATAATTTTTAATATATTATTTAAAAAACATAACAAATAAATATTATCTTAAAAAAATATAAGAAAAAAAAGAAGGAAAAATATATTCAACGCAAAATACTGACTGATAAAATAGATAAATAAAACTTTCCACATTTCCTTCTAATTCTGAGTTAATTTTATAACATTCCCTTCACACCACCCACACAGAAGAAATAATTTACATATAACTAAAGAAGATTTGGTAAAGATTTTCCAAATTTGTAATGAACAAAAATGAGCATTTTCCACAAAATGCAATGTTATTGTGTTTATGATTTTTTCAGAGGAAGCTTAGGCTATATAATGTACACCTAACACTCCATCAAATCCACCCAGGCAATAGAACTCTACTCTAGAAAGCTGGAAAGACCCGGTGAATGGTATCCGATCTTAGAAAACTGGTACTCAAGAATAATGTGAAAAAAGACAAATTTCAAATCGTTTTCATGGTGCTCAACGGCCACCATGAAATCTTATCTAGGTGTGTTGGGGGGAGGGGGGGGGTTCTGATAGGAATTCATAGCCTGAAGTTGAGAAAAAAAATTCTTTCGGGCACGGAATTCAATAGTTTCGAAAAATGATAATTTTCCTAAAGGAGAAGGTCGACAAATATTCACAGAATCTTGAAATCTCATCAGAAATGATTGGTACTGCCTGGGTGTATTTGGAGAGGTGTTGTGATAAGAATCCATATCCTGAGGTCTAACAAAAAAATCCTCTGGGCCCAGAGTTTCATACTTTCGAAAAATGATAATTTTCCTGAAGCAGAAGGTCGAAAAATATTCAAAGAGGCTTTAAATCTTGTCAGAAATGATTGGTAATGACTTCCATTTATTCGAATAATGGTATTTTTTCAAAAATTGTGATAGAAAAATATTGACAGTCTTTCCAGTTTTCTAGAATTGATTTCTAATGCGAGAGTGGGTTTGTATGGGTGTTCTGAAAACAATCTATTGACTGAGGATCACATAAAAAATCATAGAAACAACGACTTCGACTTTTTCTAAAAATGTTATTTTTTCGTCAAAGAATAATACAGCAATATATTTACCAAGTCTTTCCAGCTTACTCGAATTGAGTTCTATTGCGTGGGTGGGTTTGATGTGGTGTTAGGTGTATATTATATAGCCTAAGGTTTCTCTGAAAAAATCATGAACACAAGTTTGGAAAATCTTTACCAAATCTTGACAGCTATATGTAATTTATTTCTTGTGGGTGGATGGACTTTTTGGGATGTTGTAATGATAATTCAGAACCCAAGGACCTTTTTAAAAAATCAAAGTCGATATAACTTTGATTTTTTAGAGAAATGATTAGATTCCCATATACTAAGATCGGAAACTATTCACCGGGTCTTTCCAGCTTTCTAGAGTTGAGTTCTATTGCGTGGGTGGGTTTGATGTGGTGTTAGGTGTACATTATATAGCCGAAGGTTCCTCTGAAAAAATCATAAACACAATAACATTGCATTTTGTGGAAAATGCTTATTTCTGCTAATTACAAATTTGGAAAATCTTTACCAAATCTTCTTTAGCTATATGTAAATTATTTCTTCTGTGTGGGTGGTGTAAAGGGAATGTTATAAGATCAACTCAGAATTAGAAGAAAATGTGGAAAGTTTTATTTATCTATTTTATCAGTCAGTATTTTGCGTTAAATATATTTTTCCTTCATATGTTGACTTTCCTTGAGTTTGTGTGCCCCTATTCCTGGTGTTCATCGTGGTAACCTTATTTTCCTGAAAGGTCTGCTCCTGCCAGGCCTGATCCACCGCGTTCCCCAGTCAAGTTTCGTCCTCCTGCCGACTCTTCTCTTCGTGCCAGGTCCAGATCTCCTCCTGCCAGTCTTTTTTCTATCTGCCTACCTCAATTAAAAATTGAAGGTCTCATTTCTGTTCCGCTCATTCCCCACAAGAATCCTAGTGGGCGATTCGAAATTCGGAGATACACTTTTAATCGTGATGCACCAATTCAAGTATGAGGAAGATATAGTGTCCCTGCGCCCATGCCAACCGGAGGAGAAGCTGTATTGTCAACGTCCAATGATGACATTTTTGCAATAGTAATGTGAAACTAAAATATTAGATTGGTCGGAGACAATCCAACATATTTTAGATTCAAAATACTGTTTTTAACAGTTTAACCCTTGATTAAAACTTGATTGAAGTCCAAAAAGAAAAAGTTCTGACATAGAGTGGACTGTGAAACCTTTCAGGCTTTTGTGTCGTTGTGCAGGATCGTTTCCATTGAAGCTGTTGGAGGAGAGGGTTCTTTATAGCATAAAAAGCATTTGAGATTTTTGACACAATACTTCAATTAAATCAACTTTGAGAACTGAGTACACATTTAGAAAACCGAATAGGCAAAACCAAACAAAAGTTGAGAAGCTCGGTATGGGAGACATGGTGTTTACTGCCTCTGTCAACTCTTTGTTTATCAAAAGGGAAATATCGAACACACAATCGATCCCTCGTGAGCGCGCGCTAACTTTCGATATTGGAATTTTAATGGAATGAAATGAAATCCTTACTGTGATCTAAACACTGACCAATAGTAAGTTTACTTCGGCTTTTTTTCGAAGACAAAAAATCTTATTGTTGCAAATTTTTAACTAAAATATTGAATTTTGAAGCAAAATATGACGTCAGTACAGTTTTATTGTACAAGTACGAAAGTTTGCATAATTTTCCTCTACAGTTCCGAAACCTGACTTAGCAACAGCAATACGATCATCGTAACCTTGGGCAATTCGTAGAATTTAAAACAAATATTGTCTTTCAGATATTAAATTAAATGATGATAATAATTTATCTTTATTAGATTTATATGTGGGGGCTTTGAATCCATTGAAATCTAGTGAATTTTAGTGTGGTCATTGCACTCTGTGAAATAACAATAATTCTTACGAAATCCTTCAAATCTGTGGTAAGATTACAACTTCTTTTAGAAAAGTAATTGAAAAAAACGTATTTTCAAGCAAAGATATGAACTTTTAACTAAAATGATAAATCTTCAAAAAATAAATCATTAATTAAGAAATTTGTTCAGCCTTGAACCAATTAGTTGTTTTCTTAAGTGAGAAATATTTCAGATGCATTATTATTAACACCAAAATAATAATATTCAACAAAAAGCTTATTCTTTGTAAGAACTTGGAATCTCTTGCAATATTCGAAATAAAATTTAATTTTTGAAATCCAATGAAATCTGTTGAATTTCTATAACATCTGTTACAATTCTATTAAAATTTTACAAAACTCCTCTTAGTCTATTAGAAATCCGCGAATTAATTGAAATCTTGACATCTGGTACACGTTTAGAATTTCTAAAAAATTTGATCAAAAATTATTATTCTTATTCTGAGCTGAAACATAGAATTTGTGAAAGAATTATTATTTTCATTTTCAAACTGGGAATTTCAGTAAAGAATTATAATTTAACTTGTAAAAATGGATTTGTGATGTGGAACGGAAGTTTTGGAGAATACTTCTTATTCTGATTCAGAAGAAGAGATTTAGAACTAAATCGCTTGTGAAAGTGCGAATTATTATTTAATTTCTAAACTTTCCGGTTCTGAATCAGAAATATTCGAACACTTTTAAAATGTTTAGAAGTCTCTACAATTAAAAATTAACGGCCTGCGCTCAAACGTGAAAGCTTATACAAATTGTGATATCTGTTTTAATGAATTTAGTAATTATGTTTTTTTCCTTCAAACTTACTATATTGTAATGTAATGCAAACAACTCAGAAGGACAAGGTTGATGCCTATTATCTATGATATGAATATAAACCATACTGTATAATCTGATAAAGAACTGGAATATTCATTTGGTAAATTGTGAATGAACGTCTTCATTAATACATTAATTAAATTTTTCTCTAGTTAGAAAAAATGAGGATTGTTTTTACCCTCATCTTGTCATTGGCTATTATCCTCAACTCTATTGGTAAATATAATAATATAATAAAACAAGTTGATAGTAACTTATATAACACTACTGACGGAACGATATATGCATAGAGAATTGGATAGACGTATAAACGAGGGTACAACTTTTAGCTATTAACTTTTTTTGTATCTTGCACAGTTTGACCGCAAAATTTAATTTTTGATTTTCCATTATTTTTGGTGCGATCAAAATTTGAATTTTTGATTTTTCAAAAACATTCAAAAAGTTGATATAATAATCTTGTAGGGCTTTCAAAAAACAACGATTTTCTTCTAATGCCTTTTTCAATATCGTGCGTTGTTTGCTTTACATTTTCATTTTCGTTTTTCCTTTTTTTAATTTTGAAAATAATATAACTCTGATAATTTTATTTTTATCGGAAAAAGGCAGAAATTTTTAAAATCTATATTAAAATAAAAATTCGTGTGATTGAATCTACATCCATAAAATACGTAATAATATTTGGGGTTGGAGTTGTTTAATTAAATCTTACTGTTTCTTGTCAGGAGGGGACAGCATAATCAGACTAAAAACAAGATTTATTAAAAAAAATAACTCTCTAGACAGAAATGCGTAATGTTTAGCATTATAAGTTGTCTAATGATGTTAAAAAATTTATCAAATGAAGTTATTTTCAACCAAGAAAGAATAATTTTCTACCAAGAGGATTTTTTTCTTTAAAAAACAGAAAATTAAATTTTCAACGAAATAGTAAAATTTTCAACCAAAGAAACGAATTTTTAACTGAAATTATGGATTTCCAAGCAAAAAAATTCATTTTTGACAAAGTTGTTCAGCTTTCAACGAATAAGGTGCATTTTCAACAAACGAACATGAATTTTCAACCAAGAAGATTAATATTCTACAAAGAAAGAAATAGTTATATCTTATTTTATTATTGTTTCTATTATGTATATGTATATATTATTTTATTATTCTATCTTTTAATATAGATCAAATCTGATCAATTAATTTCCAGTTGAATATTTAACCAATCAATACAGTTTTTTAACAAAAAATGTAAAGAAATGCAACCAAATCGTTGAATTTTCTATGAAAATCAATTCCTTTGTGCAATTCTGTTACGCAAAATGACATTTTTAGGTTAATGTTTTTCAAGAAACTGATTTTCGGAAAAATATTCCTCTTGTTTCGAGGCTTTTTGTGCAATTTTCTTGTACAATTTCACTTTCCTTGAGTTTATGCTTTTAAAGATTTTTCCTAAATTGAGTTCTCTGTTTCTTGTTGCAGAGTTGGGTTTACAGTTTGAGCATTCCCCTAGTAACAACTTCACTTCTGGTGTTCCTCGTGGTAGACCGCCTCATTCTCTTGATTTGACTCTTTCTCTTGCCATACCCCAATCGGTTTCTCCGGTCAGGTCTCCTCCTCCTGCAGAATCGTCTCTTCGCGCCAGGTCAAGATCTCCTCCTGCTAATTATCCTTCGATCCGCCTACGTGACTTCAGAATTGATCAACTCAGTTCTGTTCGGCTCATTCCCTAGAAAAACCTGAACCGGCAGTTCGAAATTCGTAGGTATACTTTTCCTCGGGATGCACCAATTCAAGCAAAAGGAAGATATAGTGCCCCTGCGCCCATGCCAACTGGAGAACAATCTGTATTATCAACGTCGAATGGCGATGTCTTTGCAATATTAGAGGGAAATAATACATTTCTTCGTGGAATATATTCAGCGAAATATGGCTTTCAAGAACGGGTAAAAATAAACATGTACAGCCACGAGGTTCAAAAAATGACCACAAAAGAAATCAAGGAGTTTCCCTTAACCAAAGATCACCCAATCTCAAAGAATTTTAAAACAATAATGATAGACGACCTTCGTTAGCAACATTATTTATAGTTTTCGTAATGTGCAAGTAAAGTATTAGGTTGGCCGCATAACTACAGTTTCAAAATGTCCTGAATTTTCCCTAAATTTTCCATTGCCAATTTTTCTTTTTCGCTAACCATTGGTTTAACTAAAATGATGTGACAAGAAATAAATTCATCTCCGGTCAGGCGTCCTCCACCTGTTGAATCTTCTCTTCGTGCCAGGTCCAGATATCCTCCTGCCAGTCATTCTCCTGTCCGCCTACGTAAATTAAAAATTTAAGAACTTAGTTCTGTTAGCCTCATTCCCCACAAAAACCCGAACCGGCGAATCGACCACAGAAGGAATCAAGGAGTTTCCCTTAACTAGAAATAACCCAATCTTAAAGAATGTTAAAGTAATAATAGTAGATGGCTTTCATCCACAACGTTAATTGAAGCTTTTTGTAATGTGAAACTAAAATATTATGTGAATCTGAAAACTTCATTTTCAAAATTCCCTGACTTTTATATAATTTTTCAATGCCCAATTTTACCTTTTCCCTAACCAATAATATTCAACGACCAGCATTTTAATCTTGTAACATTTCAACAGCTAATCTTTCACAATCGCAATAAAACAATACCAGGTTAACAATTCTTTTTTTTCTGGAACCAAAAAAGATAACTTTTTGACAAAATGCTTGCAATATCAACAAAATAATTAAATTCAAACAAAATAGTCAAACTCTCAACAAAAGTGTTGAATTTTAAACAAAGTGGTTATCTAAAAAAGTTGAATATTTATTTAAAAAATTAATTCTTATAAAGAACAGATTAATAGTTTTCTGCTAAAAAATACGAATTTTCAATCAAAGATATGAAAGTCACCTTTGCAGTTAAAGAAATTGAGTTGAAAAAAACAAAACAATTGTCATCATTACGTTTTTAAAACGTTTGGCAGAAAATTTTCATTTTCGTTTGTTTTTTCTAATTTTGAAAATTCTATAACTCTGATAATTTTCTTCTCATCAAGAAAAGTCGTGGGAATAATTTTTTTGAATTTCCGAGTTTTGCGAACAGCCGTACATAGAATTTTCTAATATCGACAAAAAATGGTCTCAAAATTGTTGAAAATGCTCTATCTTCTTGAATTTTTATCCAAAATAGCTCGCTAACGAACTTGATCTGCAGTTTCCGACACTAAAAGAGGGTGCAGTAGGCCAATCCAACAGATTGATTCTTTCAAAAGTCATAGTTCTCGCAGGATACATACATACAGACAGACAAATTCGTGAGAACCTGTTTTTGGGGTTCAGAGGGTCTCAAGGCGTGGACAATTGACATACAGTGCGTATAGCAAATAGTGCCTTTCAGATATTCAACTAAATAATAATAAGAATTTATCTCTATTAGATTTGGATAAGGAGTTTATCACTTTCCAAATCTGATGTACACTACCTATAAGATTCCGTTCAATTATTCCTTTATATCCCTTAAAAATAGTAAAAACCCTACACAATGAAATTTGGCTTTCTAATTTTTCCAACATGTTTTCAGCCTTCTACCTGACTGGGAAGTTGAAAATTTCTTGCCCCCTAAATTTACTAATATTTAAATTCCTGAGGTGTTTTCGTATATTTCATTACGCTGATTCTAATTTCGAACAGGAAATTCGTAAAAGTATCATAATTTTCACTTTGAAGGGAGAATTTCCTAAAAGAATTACAATTCTGACTTGGAGCAGTGAATTCTAAGAAAGGTTGCTGATTCTAAATAAAGACATAGAATAAATAAATATAAAGAGCATTTTACGTAGAAAATTATAATTATCCTGATTTGGAATAGGGAATTTTCAATAAGAAGTATGATATGAGTTGCGACATGGGATTTGGTATGGAATTATAATTCTAATTTTGGGACAGGGACTTTTTGACTTGCAACAGAAAGTTATAATATAATTAATATAATTCTCGCTTGGAACAGGAAATTTGCGTGAAGAATTATAATTTTCATCTTCAAACGGGAAATTGTCGTAAAAAATTCTAATTTGACTTGGAAAAGAGAATTTTTTACATGGGACGGGAATTTCAGAAGATATTTTTAATTCTGATTCAGAAAAAGGGAATTAACGAAATCTCTGTTCAAATTAAGATCTATAATTTTATAACACTTTAAAATTTTATAACTCTTTTAAATTCTCCGGGAAAAATTAACATTTTACCAAAAGAAAACGGGAAAATAACCTGGAATTTAAAATCATTTATCGGGTAACATTATATAAAAGATGATATTAATTGTGACATCATTTTTTTTAAATTAACATGAAATATAAATATCTGAGCAAGACAACTTTAAATCTTATCATCTCTGAGATAACGAATATGAAATATACTGTAAAATCTGATAAAGAACTAGAATACCATTTATTCAAAATTTTGCTTACAAGTCTTCAGTTATACATTAATTAGTTTTTCTTCTAATTAGAAAGGATGAGGATTGTTTCTACTTTCATCTTGTCTTTGGTGGTTATCCTTAATTTAATTGGTGAATATAATAAAATGACATATCTATAATTTTAAGAACATTTTTGAAGCTATACCATAAAACAAAATTTGTGCGATTTATTCCACATTCTATTCTAATTGCTATTTTATTTCATACCTTCATTAAGTTTTCCCCAGGTAACTACAAATTCAATCTGAGTTTATTCTAGGGGAATCCTATTGCTACGGAATTCGTACCGAAAAAGACGAATTTTCAGTCAAAGAAATAAATTTTTTACTAAAAAAGATTAATTTTCATTCAAGAAGATTAGTTTTATAGCAAAACGATTACTGTTCTATCCCAAAAAGAAAATCAGATTTTCATCAAAATAGTAAAATTTGCAACCAAAGATTTTCAAACAAAGAGATCAATTTCGAACAAAGGGCCCGAAGCAGTACTTTGCGTGCGTGAAGAATAGCTTTCTACGGATAGAGAGAGGAGAAAAATTAGCTATTCTCTTCAATCTCTATCCTGCACCAATGACAAGTCTCTGTCATCAAAATTCAGAGACCAGGATCCTATTATTGTGATATTTTTTAAGTAGAACCTTTTATAAATTGAATAAAATAATTTTGAATTGACCACCTTTGTCGTTAAAGAAGGCCATTCTTAGACACTTGTCAATGAATATAATAAATAGTTTCGAAAATAACGCATCCTTGCATATAACCCAGTGTAGGTATACCTACATATATTGTTTTTATTGCTTGTAGAAGCCATCCATTGATTCCGTACTCTTTCAGATTCTTCAGCCTCCCCTGAATCCGAAAAAAAAGGTTTTATGATGGTGTCTGTCTGTCGTCGTTGTGGTTGTCACCTGTATACCGGTTAACTTTTGGAAGATTAATCCGATTAGGTTCTAATTTGGCAGACAGTTTTAGGGATCACAAAGAAAAATCGCGTTCGTTAATCAGCATCTTTTGACCAACGTTTCTGGTTAACCACCAAAAAATAAAATCAAAAATCAAAAATTCCATTCTCTTGTCAAACTATGCAAGATACGAAAAAAGATGAGTAAACATAAATTGTGCAACCAGAAAAGATCTGGGAATTTTTCATTAATCACTTCAGAACTTGGAACTTAGAACGACTTCACGCTAGCATGCGTACTTTTTGTTTGAATCGTAAAAATAACATTGAAAATCAACAAATTAAATGTACTTTTATATAAATTTTTAATATAATTCTCACTTGAAATACAGGATTTGCGTAAGGAAATATAATTGTCATTTTCAACTAAGAATTTTCGAACAAAATTATAATTTGATTTGGAAAAGGGAATTTAAAAAAACCCTGTTCAAATTAAGAATTATAATTATATTTTCAAATTTCCCTATTAGAAATAATTAAAATCTTTTAAACTCTTAGAAATTCTCCGGGAAAAATTAAAGATTCACCAAACGAAAACCGAGAAATAATCGGGAATTGAAACTCATTTATCGGGTAGACACTATATAAGTTTTCCATTCAAAAGATGCATTGCGTTGATGTGTAAAAGATTATATAAATTGTGATATCAGTTTCAACGAATTTAGTAATAAAACTTTTTTCCTTAAAAATAACTTTAATGAAATGTAAATATCTGAGCAGGATAACCTTGACGTTTATCATCTATGAGACAAAAACTATAAAATGGACAATAAAATATAACAAAGAACTAGAATATTTATGCGATCCATTTTTAATCCAACTCTTCTTTGATACATTAATTAGCTTTTTCTCTGATTAGAAAATATGAGGATTCTTTCTTCTCTCGTCTTGTCATTGGTGGTTATCTGCAATTTTAATTTTGGCAACGGCCATACCACGCTGGAAACACCAGTTCCCGTTAGATCACTGAAGTTAAGCAGTATTGGGCGCGGTTAGTACTTGGATGGGTGACCGTCTGATACTACTGCGTTGCTGTTGGCGGCCGTGGGTGTGGTGAGCCCACACTTGTAGTTATTTACTACAAGAAACTATCCACCTAGAAACACTACCCGAATCGGGTAGTGTCACGCTTACCCCTGGAGGCTCGCCGAAAGGGAAATAGCTTAATGGTATAGTTAGTGGGTGAATATAATAATAAAATATATCTATAATTATATGAACATTTTTCAAGCATTTTTCAGAATCTGTACCTTATGTGCACGTGCACATATGGTACACTCCTGTGGGGTCACCCCTGAAATACGTAGACGATTTAAGGTAGGACGAGTTGAATAAAATCTTACTGTTTCTTGTGAGGAGAGGACAGGAAAATCTTACTTTAAAAAAGATTTGCTACAAAAGTACAAGATATAAATATATTACAACTTAGAGGACTGTTTAGCAGAAATTTAATCTGTTAAACCGAAAAGTGAATTTTCTTTCGAAGGAAATGCTTAATTTATTGGGTTTTTCACCAAAAAAGATTCATTTTTAACCAAGAAGATTAATTTTCTACTAAAATGATTAATGTTCTATACAAAAAGGAAATCTGATTCCTCACAAAATACAAAAATTTTAAACTAAAGAAATTAATTTTTCACTGAAATTAGTTTTCAACGAAAAAAAAGAATTTGCAACCAAATTGTTGAATTTTCAAGGAAAGAATATCAATTTTCAACAAAAATAGAGATGGTGAAACTTTCAGTTACAAAATTAATTTTGATCTAAAAGAAAAAAAAGCGAAAATTATCAACAAAATAGTATATATATTTATTCATTAAAATAGTTAAATTGTCCACAGATGAAGACTTTTTAACAAAAAAGAAAAACATGGTTAGAAAGTTCTTGAATTTTCTAACAATATCAGTTCTGGAAAGCAGTTTTACAAAAATTAGAGAATATGTTTGAACCAAAAAGCATAATTCTCAACCAAAAATTCAATGGTTGACTCTTTCATTCAGTTTGCAATTATGCAGAAAACAAGCAAAAGGGGGAAAGGAGGAATTTCTTAAAAAAAGTGGAAGAGAGGGGAATAAGGGAAGAATGTGACTTGGGTTCGAATTTTGAATGTTTACCTAATGGGGAACCTATTCCTGGTGTTTCTCGTGGCAGACCTTCTTATAATCCTGAAAGATCTTCTCCTGCCAGACCTCATTCTCCACGTTCTCCGGTCAGGTCTCCTCGTCCTGCCGAATCTTCTCTTCGTGCCAGGTCCAGATCTCCTCCTGTAAATCGTCGTCCTAGCCGCCGAAGTAAATTGGAAATTGAAGAACTTAGTCCTGTTCGGCTTATTCCCCACAAGAATCCGAACCGGCGATTCGAAATTCGAAGATACACTTTTCCTCGTGATGCACCGATTCAAGTAAGGGGAAGATATAATGTCCCTGCGCCCGTGCCAACTGGAAAACAATCTGTATTGTCAACGTCCAGTGGTGAGATCTTTGCAATATTGGCGGGAAATAATACATTTATTCGTGGAATATATACAATGAAGTATGGCCCTCAAGAACGGGTAAAAATGAACATGTACAGCTGCGTGGTTCTAGAGCTAACCACCGAAGAAATCGAGGAGTTTCCTCTAACCAAAGATAACCCAATTTCAAAGAATTTTCAAATAATAAGAGTAGACGACTTTCAGTCACAACATTAATTTAATTTTTGTTGTAATGTGAAACTGAAATATTAGTTTGGCCGCTAATCTTCATTCTCAAAATTCCGTGACTTTTCCCTAATTTTACCGTGGCCAATTTCTGCTTTTCAATAACCATTAATTTTAAAAAACTAGCATTTTAATTTTGTGATATTTTAGCTTCAAATCTTTTTTATTATAGTAATAAAAAAATACGATATAAAAATATATTTATTTCTTTTAATGAAAAAAGATGACTTTTTAACAAAACACTTGAATTATCGAATCTCGTTCCTCTTCGCAGCTTAGTTGGTGAGAGCACCAGGCCGGCCATCTGTGGACCTGCGTCCGACTCCCGGCGGAGGTAGAGAGAAATTTGTTACAACTGAGAATAAATACTTTTCATCTCAAAAGATCAACCTTGAACAATAAATAGAAAATTGACATTCTGAGTTAAAAAAATTGATTCTAAGCAAATAGAAAAACGAATTTTAAACAAAATAAGGAAATTGTGAACAAAGGAGATAAACGTACAACCAAAAAAATTTTGTTTACGAAAGTGGCTAAACTTCAATTGGAAAAGTAATTTTAAAAAATCCTTACTTTTCCCTAGTTTGTCCATTAACAATTTTTCACTTTTTCCTAACCATTATTATTCAAAGACCTGCATTCTAATCTTGTAATATTATAACATATTTTAAGAAAATGCTTTACTATCAACAAAATGATCAAATTTGAACAAAGCAGTCAAATTTTAACCAAAACTTTTTAACAAAATGGTTTAACTTTTGAACCAGAAATTGAATTTTCCAAACACAAAAGAAGATTTCTCAACCAAAGAAGATCGATTTTAAGCCAAATATATCAAAGTTACATTCTGATTAGAAAAAAATTATGAACGAAATATGAATTAAAAAAAAAAAAAAAAAAAAAAAAAAATTTTTTTATAAAAAGTGGCTCAACTTCAGTTATCAACGTAACTAAAAAAACTTATTTTCAAGCAAAGAGATGGATTTTCAAAACAATGATAAATCTTCAACCACTAAATTATTTATTAACTAAGTGGTTCAACCTTCAACCTAGTAGTTCAATGTTCAACCAAGAAAAATTTCAGATGAACTTTTAACACCAAAATATGAATTTTGCACGAAAAGTTGATTACATAAGAATCCGGGAATTTAAAATTATTCATTGAGTATCAACTATATAAATTTACCATTCAAATGATGAATTGCGATCAAACGCAAAAGATTATATAAATTGTGATATCAGTTTTAAAAAATTCAGTAACCATACATTTTTTCTCCTGGAAAATAAGTCAAATAAAATGTAAATATCTAAGCAGGCCAATGTTGACAAATTTAATATTGTTTTTTTCTTGAAAGCGACTCTAATGAAATGTAAATATCTGAGCAGGGCAACCTTAACGCCTCTAATCTCTGAAATAAATATAAGACATACTGTATAATTTGATGAAGAACTGGAATATCAATTAGTTAAATTTTTCAGCCAAATCTTCAATAATACAATAATTAACTTTTCCTCTAATTATACAGGATGAGGATTGTTTTTACCCTTGTCTTGTCATTGGCGGTCATCCTTAATTTTATTGGTGAGTAGAATAAAATAATATATCTATAATTTTATGAACATTTTTCAAGCTATATAAAAAAAATCTTGTGATTTATTCTGCACTCTATTCTAATTGCTATTTTATTTCAAACTTTCATAGAGTTTTCCACAAGTGACTACAAATTTATTCTGAATTTTTGCCGCGGAAATCTTGTTGCTAAGGAATCCGTTCAATATGTGCGCGTACACATATGGTAAAAAATGAATAAATTTAATTGCCTTAATCAATGGAACAATTAATTTTGAATCGTACGTTTACCCAAAAGAGATAGACTTTTTACTAAGAGACGAATATTTATTAGAATAGTCCAAAGTGCGATCTTTTCTACATTACCTTCAACTCTGTTATATCAAATGAATATCATAATCATTCCCGAGCCTCGCTCTAGAACTGCTTATTCCGATATTGCAAAATAATGTACACATTTTTTTTTTTTTTATTTATTTTTTTTTTTAAACATTATAACTCTGATGATTTTCTTTTTATCGATTAAATGTTGTGGGGATAAATTTTTTAACTCTCTGATTACTATGAATAGTCATAGGTAGAATTTATAAATCATGGGAGAAAGTAGTCTGGAAATTTTCAAAATGCTCTAACTTTTTTAATTTCCATCGTAAATAGCTGGCTAAGGAACTCGTGTTTAACATTACGTTTAATCGCTCTTTAAAATTTTGGTTGTTTACGGGCTGAGTTCGTGCAGTGTGATCTACAAAGTGCTTTCAAAGTAAATAATTATCACTAATGTTCTCGTTTCTAGTGGTTTGTGAGTGTTACAACCATTACTGCAGTCCATTTTAAGCAAATAGTTGTTGTCGTTCAAACAATAAAATTAACAATCTTACGCTGGAAAATCAAGAACTTAAAGTCCAGCAAGAAAAACTGAGGTTGGTTATTACGGAACAAAACCGGAGAATCGAGGCAAGGGATAGAGCGCTTAGAAGCAACAACTTGATTGTTTTCGGTGCTCTTGAGGAAGACGACGTGGACCTGGTGCAGTCAATATGTGGCATTTTCAAGCAGGTTCTCAATATTGAAATACGCTCAAAACAGGTCGAATCTGTCAGACGGATTGGAGGAAAAATCCTAAACAAAGCCCCGTGCCCTCCTAACTCAGCTACGTTCCTCTAGGGACAAGAAAATGATCTTATCGCAGCGGAAAAAATTACGCGGCACTGGGATCAGCATTGCGGAGCACTATACTAAAAAACCTGCTTGCTGCGTGGGCACATTCTCATCGCGCACTTCGCTCGCAAGTTTGAGCGCGCCCAGGGTGCGCACCTGTTGGATCCCGCGCTTCACGCTCGATGATATGTTTATCTCGCGCTACGCGCTCGGACACATTTGCCTGACACTTCGAGCTCAGTTCCTCTAGGTTTTCATACTTCGTGTGGTCACTATTGCGCGCTTCGCGGGCTAATACTCTCTTAGTAAGCTTCATCGTTATGACCTCTTTTGTTTGAATTATATCAGTTTTACATAGAAAGAAGAACTAATTTACTTAAGGTTCTACCGACCTTAAGGAACACATTCTCATCAAGACACTCGAGCTTCGCGCTCGATATTTGGTTTAAAAATTATGTAAACCGCGCGCTTTACGCTCGTTTCTGTTCATCGTATGATAGAAACTCAACAGTTTGAGCGCGTTTACGGCGCGCGATTTGGTCGTCGCGCTTCGCAACGACCATATATTATGTTCAATGTTCTTCAGATAAAAATGACTAAAGTTGTATTTGATTCAAAATAAAGGAGAAAATTCCGTTACTTCAGCGTATATTTCCGTACCTTTCTAATCATTCATACAATCAGAAAGATTTTTTCCAACTATCTGAAAAGGAGAGAAAAAAAGTATCTAAGTTGTTTTTGGAACATATATCTTGCTTTTTCATTCATAATCAAACCGACCCCTTGACTACCATGTGATTCCCTATCTACTATATTTCAAAACCGCCTTTCAACACCCCATTCTTTATGTTTCTACTTTCGCATCCTTTTTCTTTGTCTCAGGTACACATAAAATATCCAGCTTCCTTACGTGCATACTTTCTCGTAATTCTCTTATCTTAAGATCATTCGCCCCCCTAGCATTCCAGAAACCCAATCTCCATTCATTGCCTGAAACTCCATCTTTACGTTTACCGTGTGTATGCATTTCATCAATGAAAGTATCAGTCCATCCTGAGGCTATTTTATTGTTTGTATTATTCACTGTTTAGATTGTACACCCAACTACCGCCTTTATGAGCAAATGTGTTTTGCGAGTCGAAATCATGTCCAAGTTAAGTAGTGATTCGTCGTATGGTGGAGAGTCTAGTTGTGACGTCAGTCCTACCAAAACTTCTGTTACGGGGGGAGGGGGGGGGGTGAGGACAAGGAATGGAAACCCAGAGAGTTGCAATTGGTTGATGTTTTATGCTAAGAAGGTCACCAGCCTTCAGAAGCGTTGTATTAGATAGGAGTTTATATGTTCCGATCTGCCAATTCCCGGCCTACCTCTAGGCAAGGAACCTACCTCTTCAAGGAAGAAAATATATATTGATTTATTTCATCTAGTTGAAGCATAGTTCTTGAAATATAAATGTAATAGTGGAATTTTTTTAGAGCAATTATTGCAGTAAACAAAAAACAATTTTCTGGTCCTGACTTTTTTCCGTATCGTGCGTTGTTTGTCTGAAAATGTTAATTTTCGTTTCATCTTGTGGATTTTGAAAATGCTGTAACTCTGAAAATTTTCATTCTATCGAAAAATGTCATCAGAATAAATTGTTTGAATTTTTAACTCACGTTTTGAATTTTCATCCAAAATGGCTGCCTCACGAACTTCACCTTTAGTTTAGGAGACTAAAAAAGTATACCAAAGGCCAATCCAATCGATCAATTCTTTCGACAGTTATCTTGCTTACAAGCAGACAGACATACATACAGACAGACACATTCGTAAAAGCCTGTTTTTTGGGTTCAGGCAGTCTCAAAACGTGGACATTTGACAAAAACCGGGGGGTCAAATTTTACACAAATCTAATACCTTCTCTGGATGAGAATGTAGAAAGTCCAAACTGAAAGGAAGACTCTGATTCCATACCTCAAAGAGGCTAGAAATTGTGACCTGAAAGCTTCCTTAAGCTACAATACAATATATGGGGCATAATTTCTGAAGTGTACTCACCTCGAAAATGAAAGTTGTCCAATCGGGCTAAAAATTGGCCCTATTGTAGTTCTATTAGATAGTACTCCTCACACCAAAAATTAATTCATTTTGATAATTATTTATCAAAGTGGAGGGGGTACAATTTTGTGTTTTTTAAGAAAAGCTTTACTTTCAAACGTTTGTAACTTTTGTCCTATTGCCTTAAACAAAATTTCACTCGAAATATTTTCAAAAGATTTTTTCACACGCTTTCTGGTGGTAATAACGATTTTTGAAAAAAATTAAAATTTGACCCATATTTTCGAAAATCAAAAATAAATTTGACTTTTTTTCAAACTTGGGCACTTTTTTTTTCTTCAAAATAGTTTTAAAAGAAAGCTGAGATTTTTTCCTATAAGACCTCCAATTTTTAGAGTGGCAAATTAATTTGTCTTTGAGCAATAGAACGATACATAAACAAGATGCCGTGATAGGGCCGGTGGCGCGCGATCTCCCCTAGTGCGCTCAGGCCGAGGATCTTTGTGCAACGCTTTAGTGCCAGTTTTTTGAGTTAAGTAATATTATATGCTGCTAGAATAACTGTTCTCTGCATTTGCAGGGTGAATTAACAAAGGCCTGCATTACGGTAAGTATAAAATTAATTGGGAATATGCTTTAAAAATTAGAAGTGAGAATATACATCTTTTGAATTTACATTTTTTTTACATTTACATTTTTCTGCGAAAACCTGAAGGAAAATTTATTGCCTGGGGAGTTTTTGATTTGCTTCGATTTTGCTGAGAATTACGCCTTCATAATCCAGAATGTATCGCAATGATAATTTAGCTCATCACATGGTGGCTGTTCACGAGTATCAAAAGATAATAGTAGAATACTTGAAAACTCATTTCAGGCCAAGTAAAATCTACTATTTCACTGATGGTACAGGGCAACATTTCAAAAATAGAAGTAGCTTTGTTAATCTCCAAGTCCATGAAGAAGATTTTGGTATCCAAGCTGAATGACATTTCCATGGAAAATCTCATGGTAAGGGTGCATGTGATGGTATAGGAGCGAATATAAAGAGACAAGCAGTACGTTCAAGCTTACAATGTTCTCCGAAACATCACATGCTCACTCTCCATGCTTTGTTTCAGTGGGCAAACAGTAACTGTAAGGAAACCGAAATTTGTTTCAGCAGTAAAGAAAATCATGCCTTAGCCACCGGGTGACTGAAAACCAGATTTGACAAAGCTGTCATGATGCCAGATACATTACAGCACCACGCTTTTATTTCCACTCAAGACGGAAAACTTCAACTCAAGAACTTTTTGTCCTCTGAGAAATACGACATCTTCTCGAATGGCAAAAAACATAAACCGCAAAAGAAGCCTGCAAAGAAAACAACTGTTGAAACTATCGCCAAAAAATCGAACAGAAAGACAGATAATATTACCATGTAATATTACTTAACTTAAAAAACTGGCACTAAAGCGTTGCACAACGAACCTCGGCGTGAGCGCACTAGGGAAAATCGCGCGCCACCCGCCCTATCACGGCATCTTGTTTACGTATCGTTCTATTACTCAAAGACAAATTAATTTGCCACTCTTAAAATTGAAGGTCTTATAGGAAAAAATCTCAGCTTTCGTTTAAAAATATTTTAAAGAAAAAAAAAAGTGCCCAAGCTTAAAAAAAAGTCAAATTTATTTTTGATTTTCAAAAATTTGGGTCAAATTTTGATTTTTTTTCAAAAATCGTTGTTACCACCAGAAATTTTATGAAAAATTCTATCAAAAACATTTCAAGTGAAATTTTGTTTAAGGCTATAGGACAAAAGTTACAAACGTTTGAAAGTAAGGCTTTGCTCAAAAAACCCAAAAATTGTACCCCCTCCACTTTGATAAATAATTATCAAAATGAATTAATTTTTGGTGTGAGGAGTACTATCTAGTAGGACTACAATTGGGCCAATTTTTAGCCTGATCAGACAACTTTCGTTTTCGAGGTGGGTACACTTCAGAAATTATGCCCCATATATGGATGGCAAAAGATTCGAGTCCAAAGATCTGTCAGAGCTGGAGTCTGTAATCCAAAATACAAAATCATCTGGGAATAGGGCGGAACCAGTTGAAAAAGTGAAAATGGGGGAAGCAAGCGGCATACAGGGAAAGGCGAAGCGCAAGGCTTCGGAATCCCCACCAGCCATTATCAAAGAGCAGGCGGGAAATCTTACGAAAGGGAATTTTCACAATCAGCCATCATCAACCAGGGAGACGAAGAAGAAAAATATAAATGGTTAAATAAGCGAAACACATCAGGACGAGTCAACAATGCCACAAACATATTCTTCTAGAACTGTCATGGTTATGTAAGATTTTCAAACTTCTGTATTAATTATGATAAGTTTGATATTATAGGAATCGTTGAGACCTGACTCACTCAAATTCCCAAAAACTTGTACGCGGATAATAAATATAATCATTTCTTTTCTAACGCTCTGAAAGAAAAATCAAAAGGTGGAGCCAGTGGCTTTCAACCCTAAGGTAGATACAGAAGTAATCCTACAACTTTTCGGAAAGACCTTATGCGCTCTGTGAGAGAAATACAACAACTTTCCTATCACTATACATGGCGAGTTCAACTGTCGGGTGGGGGGATTAGGCCAGGGTCCACCTGATATGTTTTCTCACACAAATTTTTCAATGTACCGGGAGAGTCACGATGTTGCGCCCAACAGGAGGGGCTGGGATTGGTAGAACTGATGGACGTGAATGAGTTTTATCTTTTAAATAGTAGATCGCAGAGCGACAATCCAGCTCACTTTACTTTTGATAATGCTGGGGCTAAAAGTGTCAATGACTTGGTTTTGTGCAATGCTTGTTGCTCTCCCACCTCAGCTGGTCACTCAAGTGCGCTGAATGTGAACAAAAATAAAAACTTGACGTTTCTGAGATGGATGGACGACAAACGGGAGACCTTCTCGAACAAATTATACTTGTCTCACAGACTAAGAGTTAGCTTTGAGAAATTAGACATAGATTATCTTAATTCAAACCGTACCGAGGCTATTATCGACAGCGCCAAGAAAGCAGATATGTGGTCAATGAGAAAAAAGATTACAGAGAAATTTTACCGTGACAAAACTTGCTTTGATTCTGACTGTCGCCAAAGAAAATCATATCTTTTTAATGCGTTGAAAGAAGCCAGCAGGGAAAATTTCTCGGATCAGGCTAAGTTGGTTTATGTCAAAGCTAAAAAATCGTACCAAGCACTGATAGCTTATAAAAAAGCAAGCTTTGATTCCAATATTCTGGCAAGCCTTGACAGTGTCAACGACAGCAAAACATTCTGGGATACTGTTAACAGATTCAGAGGTTTAAAGATGAAATCTACAATCCTTTCTACAAATGTTCGGGAAAACTTCTTCCGTCTGACACTACCTCTCAGACGTAAATTAATAAGGCTCCGGGGCCGGATGAAATCTCAAATAATTTTTACAAATCTTGATGTCCAATTGGCTCCTTTATCTAGAAACATTTTTCAATAAAATACTTGAGAATGAATATATCTTTCGATTGGACAAAATCTTCAACGCATATGATACATAAAAAACAAGACCCAGCCAATCCCAATAACTACAGACCTATTGCCCTTCTAAATTCACTTCCTAAAATTTTTACGCAAATGCTGTTGTCTGGATTGGAAAAATGGGAGTCGTTGTGTCACATTATTCCGGAAGCCCAAGCAGGTTTTCGCCAAGGTAGGGGCTGTATGGATAATATGTTCACCTTGGCATCGGTTTCGCAAATTTACTTACAAAAAAATAATAGCCATATCTATGCCATTGTGGTGGATTTTCAAATAGCTTTCCCATCACTTAATCACCCTCACATCTGGTCAAAAATTTCTGATATTGGGATTATCTCATAAATAATTAGAATTGTAAAAAGTCTGTATGAGAGAGCCTTAACTTGCATTAAAGTGGGGAACGAGTTCCTAGAGGAATTGCCGGTCACTGAGGGAATTCTACAGGGAGAGATTTCGAGCCCAATCATGTTTCACCTCTTAACCTCGGATATCGAGATTTTTTTCTGACAAAAAGGTCTTGTGGGTCTCAGAATCATGGGCGACACGGACATTATTGTGATGATTTACGCGGATGATTTAATTATTTTTGCAGAATCTAAAATAGATGCAATAAGAAAACTGAATGGTCTCCAGGAGTATTGTACTATAAACAAACTCACGGGTAATAACAACAAAACTAAATACACTATACTCAAGAAAGGTCGGATCAACGCAAAACTCCTAGGTTTGAAATATGATGGTATCTCTTTGGAGTTTGTTTCTTGCTTTGAATGCTTGGGTAAGATTTTTTCTAGAACAGGTGCTTTCAACTTAGCTGCACATACAGCAGTTAGCAGAGCCAACTCAGCCTCAGCATCGGCGTTCAATATTCTAACTAGAACTAAGTGCTTCTCATGGTCTTCCATTATCATGATTCATGACTCTATTATAAAGAGTTCCTTAATGTATGCGGCTTACATTATCGGATTAAACTATCTAGATGTCTTCGAAAAAGCACAAGGCCGTTTTTTCAAAAATCGTCTGCGACTACCCAAAAATACGCCTGACTTCGTTGTCAGATTGGAACTAGGTCTACCCTGTGTGTCATACCAAATATTAAAAATGGCGCTGAATTGGGCGGCAAAGATTTTCGATATGGAAGACTCGCGCTATCTCAACCTTTGTATGCTAAAATAAGCCGATACCGCAAATAGTAAAAATGTTAAATATAACTGGCTAGGTAAAGTTATTAGATGTTTGGAGGAAGCGGGAATAAGTCACAATCTCACGGATCTCAATGGCCCCAATCTTATAACTCAAATCGATACTATAGCTGATTCATCAACAACAGATTTGCCAGTTATGTAATCTAAGAGAAAATGAAGATCTTGCGCAACATTGGTATGATAAACGAGAACAATCTTCACTTATTATTGTGCAATATAAACCCTGGAATGCTTCGCTCGATATACAACTTTATAAGTACATGTTCGAAAATCAGAGCTTTCACTCTACTCGAATAATACACTAACTGAACTCGACCAGTATGACCTAACAACCTATTGTACATACAATATTATAACTTTTCTTTCATTTTGATATTTATCTTAATTTTATCGATTTTTCTAATAGTGGCCTTCCCTTGCGACAGAATCTTGTATTTCTAGAGGCAATAAATATACATACATGCATACACCCTTAAAAATTGTGACAAAGCACAATCCAATCCGAGTAGCCTTTCAAAAGTTATCAGGTTTACAGACTACAACAAACGACAACAACGACATCGACGACGACAGACAGAGAGACACAGGCGTGAAAATATATCTTTTTACTCAGGGGGCCTCAAAACGTCGACAATATATTCTTATTGAGATGAGAATATGAAAACAGTTCTATCAAAATTAAAAAAAAAAATTGTGAATAAAAAAGTGTAATTCTCATCTAAAAATCCAATGGTTGACTTTTTAACCAGAAAAAATAAGTTTAAACCCAAAGAGTTGGAGTTTCTAATTGGGTTCTATCAATTCAGTTTGCATTCAAGCGACAAACGACCTAAAAGGTGAAAAAAGAGGAATTTTTAAAGAAGGGTAAAGAAGGGGGTTAGGGGAAAGTGTGTAAAATCTGTGAGAGAGAATACACAAGAAAAAACTTTTTCTTCGTTTTTCTCCTTTGTCTCTAATGACCCGATTACACTAATTTTTAGAACGATAATTTTTTCGTTTGAAGTCTTTTTGTGCAATTTAGGTTTGTGTTTCTAAAGCATTTTCTAAAGTAAATCCTCTGTTTCCTGTTGCAGACTTAAGTTCGAATTTCAAGTGGTTACCTAATGGAGCCCCTATTGACGGTGTTCCTCGTGGCAGACCTTCTCATTCTCCTGAAAGGTCTTCTCCTGATAGACCTCAATCGCAGCGTTCTCCAGTCATGTCTCCTCCTGCCGAATCTTCTCTTCGTGCCAGGTCCAGATCTCCTCCTGTCAACCGTCCTTTTATCCGCCTAAGTAAATTGAAAATTGAAGAACTCAGTTTTGTTCGGCTTATTCCCCACAAGAATCCGACCCGGCGATTCGAAATTCGAAGATACACTTTTCCTCGCGATGCACCAATTCAAGTAAGAGGAAAATATAGTGTCCTTGCGCCCATGCCAACAGAGGAACAATCTGTATTATCAACGTCCAATGGTGAGGTCTTTGCAATATTAGAGGGAAATAAGACATATCTTCGTGGAATATATATAGTAAGACATGGCCCTCAAGAACGGATAAAAATAAACATGTACAGCGGCCAGGTTCAGAAGATGTCCACAGAAGAAATCAGGGAGTTTCCCTTAAGCAAAGAGAAGCCAATCTTGAAGCATTTTCAAGTAATAATAGTAGATGACTTTCATCCACAACGTTGATTGGACTTCTTTTTTGTAATATGCAACTAAAATATTATGTTTCTCGCAAAACTTCACTTTCAAAATTCACTGACTTTTACATAATTTTCTTATGACCAATTTTACCTATTCTCTAACCACTAATATTCAACGAAGACCATTTGAATCGTGTAACATGTTAACAATGAATCTTTCCTAATCGCGCTAAAAGAATGTTAGATTAACACGCCTTTCTGTTCTTGAACCAAAAAATAGGACTTTTTAACAAAATGCTTGAATTACCAACAAAATAATTAAATTTAAACAAAATGCCAAATTTTGAACCAAAGAGATATAAATATGAATAAAAATATAAATATTCAACGAAAAAGTTATTTTTCAATCAAACAGATGCATTTTCAAACAAACCAGAGAATATTTCGAAACCAGATGATTGAATTTCTACTAGAAAAGACGTATATTCAATCAAATCTAGAAAACTTACATTTGCAGTTAAAAAAATTAATTTGAAAAAAAAACAAATTTTGATCCAAATGATTGAGTTTTTAAACAAAGAAATAAACCTTCAACCCAAAGAAAAGCGAATTTCAACCAAAGAGATTAATTTACTTTTTTTGTCGGTTGAACGACAGTTTTTTGTCTACTAGTTTGAAACCAAAAGTTTTATTCAAGATTCAAGATTAAATTTATTAGACAAATTCAAATTGAGATACAACAGGAATCGCACATAAAGTAACAATAATAAGAGGTTTTTCACACTAAAAAGCTAGTCTGCGTCATTTCACTTAATTTTGGCTCCTTGTAATGTGCCGCTGGCTTTTACAAGAGGGTCTCGAGTTTACGCTCGTATCACAATCATCACAAAATGGTTATTCATAGCTGTGAAAAATTTTCCTCTGGCTCACAACCAGAAAAAAACATAACATCAAAAACTAATTTCTCAATAAGATTGAAGGTTCGAAAACATCACTTCTAAATACGTTATCTTGCGGAACTTCAAATGCACTCCATTGCATTATCAATAACAAGGATTGCACCGCTATGCTAAAGGACTTATCGACAAAGTTGAGTATGGAAAAGGGGTTGGGGGGACTGGTGCGATGATCGTCAGAAATCAACGTTTTCAAATGTTCTTTTCACTAACTATTTTAGTTTCAAATGCGCTCCATCGCCCCACCAAAAATTTAATTGCGCTCAATTGCCAGCACTGATAACGAGAACCCGCAAGGAGGTAAGGGATTTCACAATATTTTAAAATCTGCAAGATGTTTTCAAAAAAATTTAGAGATAGCTTGTGAAAAGCTGTGAATGATATGGCGAATCTCGTTTCCCTCCGTAGCTTAGTTGGAATCTCATCGAAGCAAGAGAGGAATTTCCTTACAACTACGAATAAATCTTTTAATTTGGACTAATAGTCCTGAAACTGAGGTTTCAGGTTATATTGTTTTCAGATATACTCCCTACGATGCCTGTGATTGATCAGAGTGCCCCATCGTGGAGAGTGGTCGAACTTGATTGACCAATAAAGTCTTGTTTTTGAAATCCAGGAGGACAGAAACCCAAATCTGATTGAAGTTCGGAATACCTTCTCTCATTAAGATGAATCATCGTGAAAGCATTAAATATATTACTGAAGAACTCTACTAGGAGAGTTTTCTTACAAAAATAACACTTTTATTAAGCTCTGGTCATCTCAAGATCAGCTACTAACATCTTCAGCTTTCTTGAATCGAAGTAAAGACAACAACATCGTCCCAAAATTGTAACAACTGAAAAAACATTTGGCAACATTTAAATCCGAATCAATTCTACATAAAACAAGTTTGCTCCTCTTGACGGAAACAATACAACATACCAAATTTTTTCGTGAACACTACTTCCAAAAAAATATTAAACCTTGACGCAAAGTCCAACTTCCCTCCTCAAACTTAACAAAAAAACAGCAATTAAAGAACTCAATCGGAAGAAAGACATCATAATATTACCCGCAGACAAACATTATAACAACAAAATCATGGACATCCTAACAGACGATGCATATAAGAAAAATAAAAAAGACCCCACAAAAACAATAGTCAGCGAAACAAAAACCCTTCTAAGAGACTCTAAACTTGACGGCAAAACAATATCTAATTTAATATTATATACTACTAATCCCATCTCTCCAAAACTTCACGGACTTCGCAAAATCCACAAAAACAACATTCCACTCAAAAAGATCGTCAGCACAATTAACTCACCAACTCACCACCTGGCACGCTTTCTCACCAAAGAACTGAATCCTTCCACGGAAAACTCCATCACAAACGTCAAAAACTCTTTTGACTTTATACAAAAAATACAACAGAATCGCATTTAACCCCAAGCTATCCTAGTGAGTTTTGACGTAGTATCTTTACTTGCGAAAGTACCAATCTCTGATATAATCGATATTATTAAATCCTTTGAAAACTTCCCCTGAAATTTCATACCGGAAAGGAGAGATCGCATTTATAGGTAAGGTTGAAACAGTCATAGACTACATCATGTCGGAAGGAAGAATAAGGAATATAATAGGAAGTATGACGGTGGGGAATGAGATAGGTTCCGAGCACTTTCTGGTAATAGCGAAAAACTGGAAAGTGGGAGAAAGAATAGAGGGCGAAAAAGAAATACAAAAATGGGAGTCTTGGGGGTTGATAAATTGAGAGTTTAAACAAAAAATGAAAAAGGAGAATGTTAGGTATGAAAAAAGGAGGAAGTATACTCGTTAATTCAAAGGCTGGAAGGGTCAGATAAGAAGGTATAAGAGTAGAGAGAGAGTGAAGGAGGTTGTAAGAGAATCAAGGAAAGTGGAAATGGAGACCGGGATGTCCCATGCCAGTGAGCTACAAAATATACGCAGACATTTTAAAAAAAGGTTAGAGAGTCACATATAATTCTGGAGAGGAAGAGATCTAAGGGAAGGGTGCCTGTTGAGTCCGCTAATCTTCATTATGCTGCTGGTAGACAAATAGGTGAAGCTGAAGGAGGAAGGGACAGGGGGAACGGTTCTGGGTAATAGCAAACTATACTCTCTAGCATACGCGGAAGACGTAGTTCTCTTAGCAGATGATGAGAAGGGGATGAACCTATTGATGAGAATTTGCCAAGAGTATGCCAACAGCCATACCACGCTGAAAAAACCAGTTCTCGTCAGATCACTGAAGTTAAGCAGCGTTGGGCGCGGTTAGTACTTGGATGGGTGACCATTCGAGAAAACTGAGTGCTGTTGGCACGTCGTGGGTGTGGTGAGCCCACACTTGTAGTTATTTACTACAAGTTATCCACCTAGAAACACTACCCGAATCGGGTAGTGTCATGCCTACCCCGAAAGGGAAATAGCTTAATGGTATACATGCGGCAGTAACAGACTTCACGGTGAACGTAGAGAAGAACAAGGTGATGTGCTACGGAAGTAGAAAGACCAAAATAGATTACGTTTGGAAGATGAACGGAAAAACGGTGAAAATTGTGGAGGAGTTCTGTTCCTCAGGTGTTGGTTTGAGGAAGGGTATATGAGATTGAAGGCGTAATGACGATTGGATGATAAGTTGTTTGATGCGTTGGTTTGGGCGGTGTTGTGTTATGAAGTGGAGGCATGCTTGAGAGATTTCTGAGATGAGTAATGCGGGTTAGTTGGAGTTGCCCAGAATACATGTTAAGGGAAGAATTTGGAAGGGAAAAAATGGTCACGGGACGAATTAAGAGAGCCTGGAGATTTGAAGAAAACCTGAAAAGAGGAGTGGGGAACAGAATAGTACAAGTATGCTTTGGCGAAATTCGGAAAAAGGAGATGAGAGGCAATTTGGGAAATTCGAAATGGGAGGAAGGAAGGACGAAAATGAGGATGTTTTCTGATATAAGAGATGGGACACTGGAGTGGCAGGACATAGAGTCAGAGTGATTAGTAAGACAAGGAGAATAAAGATGGAACAAGATTATGAATTCGAGGTATAAATGGAGTAGCGTGGTATTGTTTAAAATAAGAGATGGAGTTAAAGCTTGTAGATATTGGATAGGAATTAAAGGTATGGGCTATTATTATTAGTATTAGTGAGATGTACAGGAAACGAAGATGGACAGTTGAGTATGGATAAGTGTGTTAGAAGGATTTAGAATGGTAATAGACAGGAAGTGACGTGGATGAAGAAGTTGGGAGAACTCAAACAAATCAAGGGAACAGGGCAGAGCCAAACGGTGAATCCTATCAAAGGAAAGTAACTAGCATGAAGTTGTTTTAAACCCGTTAAAAAACTACTTTTTGTGGTAAGAGATAAAGGAAGCCGTGGAAGATCGCTCATTTTTAGAATTATTAGAATTATTATTATTAATATCACTATTATTTTTGAATAAGGCCAAACATTAGAATATAAGCAATGGCGAAGTTAGATTAAGGATGCAATGTAACATTGAAAATCAACAAAGTAAATTCATGGACAAACGACACATGATGCAATAAAAATTTTAATAACAAAATTGTTCTTGTTTTTGACAGGATATACACTTTTTAATTATAAGAGCATGACTATAAAAATACTTTCTTGACTGGGAAATGGAGAAATTCGTTTCCACTGAATGTGCATTTATGCATAATATGCATAATATGCAAGTTTTATAATGTAAATTTTGGGACAGCTAATTTCTAACTTTAAACAGAAATTTATAATATAATTCTCACTTGGAACGAAGGATTTGCGTGAAGAATTATAATGGTCATTTTCAATTAGAAATTTCCGTAAAAAATTTCAATCTGACTTGGAAAGGAAATTTCGTACATGGAACGAGAATTTTGTAAGATAATTTGAATTCTGCTTTAGAAGAAGAAAATTATGAGAAATCCTTGTTTAAATTCAGAATAATAATTTTATTTCGAAACTTTCCTGTTCTAAATCAAACATATTTGATAACTTTTTGAATGTGTAGAAATCTCTGAAAGTCTTTCGATATCATTCAAATCTTTTGAACTCTTTCAAACTCCCCAAAAAAATTTACAATTTACCAAAAGAAAGCCGAGAGTTAACTAAGAATTTCAAATCATTTATCAGAGAGACAGTATATAAATTTTCCATTTAAAAGATGGATTGCTCTCAAGCGTGAAAGATTATATAAATTGTGATATCAGTTTTCGCTAATTTAGTAATTAAATTTTTTCCGTGAAAATAACTTTAATTAAATGTAAATATCTGGGCAGGACAACCTTGACGATTATTATCTATGCGATAACGTCTAGAAAATAGACCATAGAATCTGACGAAGAACTAGAATATTCATTAGTTATAATTTTAATCCAAGTCTTTATTCATACAATAATTAGCTTTTCCTTTGATCAGAAAAGATGAGGATTGTTTCTGCTCCCATCTTCTCTTTGGCGTTCATCCTTAATTTTATTGGTGAATATAATAATGCAATATATTTATAATTTTATTAGCATTTTTTGAGCTATTGTCGAATCAAAATTCGTGCGATTTAATTTACATTTTATTCTAATCGCTATTTTTCTTTCAAACTTTTACTGAGTTTTTCCGAAATGACTACAAATTTAATCTGAATTTATGTGGGGGAAATTCATAAAGTTATAACAATTTAGCGCTCTACTTTACCTTTAGAAGTCATATTTTTCTTCTAATTGGTTTTTCAGCCTTAGGTTGTATACTTACACAGTCAGACTTTGCCACCTGTCTTGGCTCGCTCTGTTTCTGTTCTTCGTATTTATTTATTTAGTTTTAACTTTGATTTTTGGACTCTGTTTTATACAATAATGACCATTTTCGGCATTTTTCTTCTCAGGTATGTTTTTTCTTTATCATTTATATAAACACCTTGTTTTTCTTTGATTTTTCGCTCCTTTTCACTTTGTACAATTTTTCATATTGTGAATTTTTAGAAACATTAATCAATTTGACTGTTGATGGCTTCAATCTCATCCGAAACGTCTCATTGTCTATTATAATTGTAAAAGACTTATTGTCTCTTCATTCTATTGACCTTACAGAAAATGACTCGTTGGATATATATTCTTAAGAGGTCGAGACTTATACGTATTGAACATTACAATCAAATAGTTCAATTTTCAATTAAAAACTCTCAAAATTTTAAAATCACTCCAAAACTATTTTGTATGGTAAAAGGAAACTGAAGCCCGGGAAGATCGCTCATTTCAAGAATCATTAGAATTATTGTTATCAATTTTATTATTATTTTCAGGTAAGGCGTAGCATTAGGATATAAGCAGATATAATTAGAAACACTTCACGCCGGGATGCGTATGTTTTGTTCAAATCGTAAGAATAACATTGAAAATCAACAAAGTTAATTTCAAACAACTGTCTCTAATGATCTGATTGCACTGATTTTTGGAAACATTTTTCTCTCGTGTGAAGTCTTTTTGTGCAATTCTGTTACACTAGTTGACTTATTTGATTTTATGTTTTTAAAGCCTTTTCTAAATTGAATCCTCTGCTTATTGTTGCAGATCTATGTTTGAATTTTGAGTGTTGACCTAATGGGGCCCCTATTCCCGGTGTTCCTCGTGGCAGACCTTCTTATTCTCCTGAAAAGTCTTCTCCTGCCAGAACTCAATCTCCACGTTCTCTGGTCAGGTCGCCTCCTCCTAGCGAATCTTCTCTTCGTACCTGGTCCAGATCTCCTCATGCCAGTACTTCTTCTATCCGCCTATATAAATTAAAAATTGAAGATTTGAGGTATGTTGGGCTTATTCCCCATAAGAATCCTAGTCGGCGATTTGAAATTCGAAGATGCACTTTTCCTCGAGATGCTCCAATTTCTGTAAGAGGAAAAAAAAGTTGCACCTACGCTCATGACAACCGGAGGAAAATCTGTATTGTCAACGTCTAATGGTGACGTCTTTGCACTATTACAGGGAAAGAAGAAATAATAAGAGCAGACGACCTTCAGTCACAACATTAATTACATTTTTTTTGTTTGTAATATAAAACTCAAATATTAGGTTGACCGAAAAACTTTATTTTTAGAATTCCCTGACTTTTCCCTCATTTTTCCATGACCCATGTTTTCTTTTCTCTAACCATGAATATTCAAAGATTAATTTAATATAATTCTCACTTGGAACATGGGATTTGCGTGAAGAATTATAATTGTCATTTTCAAACTGGGAATTTCCGTAGAAAATGATGATTTGCCTTGGAAAAGGGAATTTTGGACATTCAACATAAATTTTGGAAAATAATTTCAATTCTGATTTAGAAAAAGGGAATCAAAGAAATCCCTGTTCAAATAAGGAATTATAATTTTATTTACAAACTTTCCGGTTTTTGATTCTATCAAAAAAAAAAAGCGGGGAAACCCCCGGGAATTTAAAATCATTCATCGTGTAGACACTATATAAGTTTTTCATTCAAACGATGGATGGTGTTTAAAAGTAAATGTTCTATCAATCAAGATATCAGTTTAAATGACTTTAGTAATTAAGTTTTTTTTGCCTATTATGTATCAGATAACCAAAAAGCTATACTACATATATAATTTGATGAATAACTGGAATATTTATTTTTAAATTTTCAGTCCAAGTCTTCATTAATACATTAATTAGCTTTTTCTCTAATTAGAAAAAATGAGGATTGTTTCTACTCTCGTCTTGTCGTTGACTCTTATCCTCAATTCTATTGGTGAATATAATAATATAACCTATCTATAATTTTATGTGTATTTTTCAATCTATACCTTAATCAAAATTCGTGCGATTTGATACATTCCATTCCAATTGGTATCTTTTTTTAAACTCTGATTGAGTTTTTCTGAAATGACTACAAATTTAATCTGTACTTATTTCGGAGAAACCCATAATGAAATTTCTAATGAACTGCTTACGCTAATTTTTTGAAACATATTTCTCTACTTTGAAGTCTTTTTCTGAAATTCTCTTACACTAGTTGACTTCTTTGAATTCGTGTTCTTGAAGATTTTTCTAAATTGAATCCTCTGTTTCTGGTTGCAGAGCTAAGATCGAACTTCGAGTGTTTACCTAATGGAGCTACTATTCCTGGGGTTCCTCGTGGCAGACCATATTCTTCTGAAAATTCTACTCCTGCCAGACGTCATTTTCCGCGTTCACCGGTCAGGTCTCCTCCTCCTGTCAAATCTTCTATTCGTGCCAGGTCCAGCTCTTCTCTTGCCAGTCGTTCTTTTATCTGCCTGAGTAAATTAAAAATTGGACAACTTAGTTCTATTCGGCTTATTCCTCATAAGAATCCGAACCGGCGATTCGAAATTCGAGGATACAGTTTTCCTGGTGATGCACGATTTCAAGTAAGAGGAAAATGTAGTGTCCTTGTGCCCATACCAACAGAAGAACAAACGGTATTATCAACGTCCATTGGTGACATCTTTGCAATATTGGACGGAAATAATACATTTCTTCGTGGAATATATACAACGAGGTATGGCTTTCAAGAACAAGTAAAAATAAACATGTACGACGGCAAGGTTCAAGAGATGGCGAAAAAAGAAATCGAGGAGTCTCCCTTAACCAAACATAACCCAACCTCGAAAAGTTTTCGAATAATAATAATAGACGACTTCCATCAACAACATTAGTTACATTTGCTTGTAATGTGAAACTAAAATAAGATGTTGGCCGCAAAGCTTCAGTATCAAAATTTCCTGAATTATTCCTAATGTTTCCACAACTAATTTTCCCTTTTCCCTAACCATTAATATTCGAAGACCAGCATTTTAATCTTGTGATTAAAATAAAATTAAAATTGCTTTTTTTCAACCGCAAATGATGTCTTTTTAACAAAATGCTTCAATTATCAACAAAATAATTGAATTTTAACATAACCTTCGAATTTTTAACCAAAAACCGGAAGTGTGACGTGTCAGTGTCCCAACGTTTCTTGAATAAGGTTTTCGATGCTTTTTTAAAATATTTTTTTGTCAGAAATGAACTATTTATTCCGAATGTTATGCACTATTTAGATAGAAATAAACAATTTCATTGAAATATATTCAATTTTGGTTTTTATCTTCAGGCCACACTTCTCCTCATTGAACCAAATTTAAACTGTTTCAGAATTGATTACTGGAAGTACAATTGACGATTGCTATGAACAAATTATTAGACAAAGGTGCAGTAATTTTTTAATTTGATTGGCCAATCAAGTTCGACCAATCCCCACGATGGGGCGCTCTGGCCAACCACAGGCATCGTAGAGAATATATATAAGAACATCATATCCTGAAATTTCAGTTTCAGGTCAGCGCTGAAGATGTGAACTGCAATGTTCACGAAACGTCGGCGCAGGTCTTTTCAAGCTAAGCTACTAACATCTTTAGCTTCCTTAAAACTGTGCAGGGACAACAATATCGTCTCACAATTCTTATAGCTGGAAAACAATTTGGGAACATCTAAATACAAATCAATTCTACATAAAACAAGTTTGCTTCTCTTGGAAAAAAGAATACAACATACGAAATTTATCTTGCACACTACCTTCAAGTACTATTAAAGCTTCACCTTTTCCTATCAATCACTCTCAGATTTGGCATTTGGTCTGCATTGGATCGCATGTCATTTGACCAATACCAACGCATTAAAGATCTTTCCACTCAAAAACAAAAAATTAAATTTGACATATTACTTCCAGTACGGCGCACACCATTGACTAACACAGTAAAAAACATCTGTAAGCATCCTCTCAGCAATGGAATGATTTCAGCCTTATCTAAAGGACATAATTTTGCAGTAGCTTCCTCCAAAATCCCTAAAGAAAAAATCATAAGTAATTTGAAATTCACAATATATACCCTTTCACCCAAAAAAGCGAATGGCATACGGCATAAGACGGACAAAATCTTACGCAAGCCCAGCTTCCCTCCTCATAGTTAACAAAACAAGAAAAAATAGCAATTAAAAAACTTCATCAAAATAACGACATCATAATATCACCCGCAGACTAAGACAAACCAAACAGTAATAATGAATAAAGAAGACTATAACAACAAAATCATGGACCTTCTTACTGACGATACATATAGAAAACTTAAAAGGTCCCACAAGAAAAATAGTCAGCAAAACAAAAACGCTTCAAAAAGACTCAAAATTTAACAGCGAAACAATATCTAAGGTAATACCTCCTAATCCCATCTCTGCAAAACTTGAGGGGCTCCCTAAAATCCACAAAAACAACCCTCCGCTCAGACCGACCGTCAGCGCAATGAATACTTTTGACAGAAAACTCTATCAGACACGTCCAAAACTCTTTTGACTATATCAGAAAGATACAACAGATTAACATTCAACCCCAAGACTTCCTAGTGATTTTCGACGTAGTATCTATTCTTATGAAAGTACCAATCTCTGATGCAATCGATAGTATTAAATTCTTTTCAAACGTCCCCTGCAATCTCACACCTTTGATAGAGCACTGTCTCAATAATACATACTTCTCTTTCAATAACCAATTCTACGAAGAAACCTCAGAAGCAGCAATGGGATCTCCAATCTCACCTGTTAGAGCCAACATCTTCATGAAAAATCTATAAACTAAAATCTTGAACCAATCCAAGCTTAAACAGGAATTTCGGTGCCATTACGTTGATGACATTTTTGTCATCTGAAGACATAGGCTAGATGAACTACACAAGTTTTTCGATTTCATTAATCGATTACACCCTAACATCCAGTTCACCATGGAAATTGAACAAAGCGGAAAATTGCCTTTCTTGGACGTACTAGTTTACAAAAGATCTGGTAACACATTCGGACATGAAGTTTACAGAAAAGCCACCCATACAAACAGATACCTACATGCCTCCTCCCATCAACACCCATCTCAAAAGCAATCGGTCATCAACTCCCTTGCATACCGAGCTGTCTCCATAAAAGACAAAGATAACTTGCGAAAGGAATTAAAAAATGATAAGTAGATCCTGATACAAAACAATTACACAAACAAACAAATTGATAAAGCAATAAGAAAATACAATAAAAAAACAAGTTAACACAACCTACTAAAGAAAGAGAGAAAAAAAACGACCACCATCCTACCATACAACAACTTCTAAACGAAACCAAAGATTAAAAGGCACCTCTCAGCGATCCGAAAGTATATAAAATCCCTTGCTCTTCTCGGAAAGTCTATTTTTGAGAAACCTGGAGAGCAGTGGGCCAACATGTAAAATTTATCTGCAAACTTTCCTTTTCTCAATCAGAAACATTTTAAAACTTTTTGAATGTTAATAAATCTTTCAAAGCTGTTTAAAGTCATTCAAATCTTTTAAACTTTTTCATATTCTACAGGAAAAATGAACAATTTACCCACAGAAAAATCCATGCAAAAATCGGCAATTTAAAATCATTCATCGGGCAGACACTATATAAATTTTCCATTTAAACGATCGATTGCGCCTGAACGTAAAATATTATATAAATTGGGTTATAATTTTTAACGAATTTAGCAATTAAATTTATTTTCTTGAAACATACTCGTAATGAAATGCAAATATCTGAGCAGGACAACCTTGACGCATATAATCTCTGACATAATGAATATAAGAAATTCTATATAATCCGATGAAATAGAATATTTATGAGTTACATTTTCAATCCAAGTCTTCATTAATACACTAACTGGCTTTTCCTCTAATTGGAAAAGATGTGGATTGTTTCTACTCTCTTGTTATCATTAGCGGTTACCCTCAGTTTCATTGGTGAATATAATAATATCATTTATATCTATAACTTTATGAACATTTCTTGAGCTATACCCAAATCAAAATTCCTGCGATTTAATCTACATTGTATTCTAATTGCTGTTTTATTTCAAACTACAATCAAGCTTTTCCGAAATGACTACAAATTTGATTTTAATTTATTTCGGGAAAATCCATATTGTGTCTTCAAAAAAATGGGAGTGGAAAAGTTTCCTTATTGATACGGACTTCGTACCATATGTGCACGTGCACATATGGTACACTTCTACGGGGTCATCCATAGAATCTGTGAAACAATTGGGGGATGGAGAAGTATCTTATTTGATCATCCTTAATTGTTTATCAACAATTATATGTGTCCAGATAAATTGAAATTATTAAAGTTTGAGTCGAAAAAATTAATATTAAACCAAAAAAGACCAATTTCCAACCAAAGAAATGAATTTTTTATCAAGAACGATTAATTTTCAGCAAAGAAGATTAATTTTCTACCAAAAAGCTGAATGTTCTATCACAAGAAGAAAATTGTATTTTCAACAAAATAGCGAAATTTTCAAACAAAGAAATGAATTTTCAACAGAAATTATGAATCTTCGACCAAAAAAATTAATTTCTGACAAATGGGTTAACTTTCAAAGTATTAGTTGTATTTTCAACAAACACAGATATATTTTCATCTAGGAACATTTATTTTCTACCTAAAAAGGGATAGTTAAATTTTCACTTAAAAAAATAATCCTAATACACATATATATGGTGAACCTGCTGCTCTACTTAAAATAATTAAATTTGCAACAAATTAGTTCCATTCTTCATCAAAGGGTTACATGTTTAACTAAAAAGTTGCATCCTCAACCAAAAAATTAATTTTTGACAAAGTTACAATTTCAACCAAATAGAAATAGTTAAATTCTTAGTTACAAGAATAATTTTTGATTGAAATAAAAAAAAGATCTAGCAACACAACAGCTCAGTTTTTAACCGAAACAGATTAAATTTAATATGCATTAATTAGCTATTGTCAAACTTTTCAGCAAAATCAGTTCTAAAAAAAAAGTTCTACCAAAATCAAAACCAGGATTAAACCAAAAGGATGAAATTTCAATCAATGATGCAATAGTAGGCTTTTTCATAAAAAAAAGTTTCAGAGCAAATTTTTCGAGTTTTTTATTGGTTTTTTCGAAAAAGAGGTCAAGGAAAACTTTTCCTTCCTGTTTTTTCCTTTGTCGAACAACTTTTTCTGATGACACAATTAGACTAATTTTTGGAAACATCTTTCTCTCGTTTGAATTTTTTTTGTACAATTCTGTTACACTAGTTGACTTATTTGAGATTATGTTTTTTTGAAAACTAATTTGCAGAAAAATTCCTCTGCTTATTATTGCAGATCGATGTTCGAATTTTGAATGTTTACCCAATAATAAGGTTACATGGGACACCAATCATTATAAGGCTCTGCCTTAACTGCTTTTTCCGTTTTCAAATTAAAACCGAAAACCCTTTTTTTTGGTTTTTTATTATGTTAGCTTGCCAAAATTTAGCAAATTCTTTGCCTTTTTCATGAAAATTAAAAAAAGCCTTCTTTATGATATTTAATGAAGATTAAAGAATATTCTATTTATTCATTAATCCTTTCGTAGACGATTCGTAGCCAAGTTCACACCTTATCTAGTCCGCTCCCTAACAATGATCATTGAACAAATATCTAAAGAAACTCACTACTGATTAGTATTGTTGCATCTGCACTCATAGTGCATAAATGTTTCTGAAATTTAAGAGTTTCAAATTAGATTAAAATCAAATTCAAAATCCTATTTAACGTCCAATACTCAAGTTAATGTATCCTGAAAACAAAACAAAAAGCCAACGATCAAATTTGGACAACCACCAGAAAATGCTCCTATTGCAATTCCTAAAAACAAAAAAAACAAAAATTGTTTCTTTGCACAAAAAAAGAAAAGAGAAAAGAAACATGAGAAGGCAACCGACCTAATTCCCTTCCTTCTCTTTTTTATTTCTTTCGTCTTTTTTATTTTTATTATTATCAAATCACAAATGAAAGCATTTATAATATTTACCAACGTTTCGGTGCTCATACGAAAGAAATAAAAAAAGAAGGAAGGGCATTTGGTTGGTTATCTTCTCATTCTTCATTCCTCTTTTTTAGTTTTGCCCAAAGAAACAAATTTTTGTTTATAGGAATTGCAATAGCAGAATTTTGTGGTGGTTGCCCAAAGATCTTTGAATTCTTGTTTTGTTTTCAGGAATTCTATACAATAAATGTTTCTATTAATATTTAACTTAATTATTTTGATTGAATTCTTTAGTGTGGTGCTTGACCCTTGCTTTTTGTTTGGTTGACGATTTCTTAGATGGACTGCTAGGTTGATATAATTAGTAACGAATTCAATTATTTTTATTTTCAGGCCCCATTTATCCTTCAAATTTAAACTGTTTCATAATTGATTAGATATTTTAAGATTTGTTATAACTTGATAAATTCAATTGTTCAGAACAAGTAGAATCGAAAAATCTCCCAATTGAACCGTGTTTTTAGAAAAGGTTAGTTTTTCCATTATACATACTTGGAAGTAAGCTAATAAAGACATTCCATCAACATATTGTGTTGGTAATTAAATTGACGATATTTATGAACAAATTATTAGAAAAATGTGCAATTATAATAGTTTTGTACATTAAAAATGAGTTTTACTATAAAACCTCATTTGAAAATAACTGCTATGAATATTCAATCGATATGTGAGGCTAATAATGAAACTATAGGTTTGTTATATACAATCAATTTAACAAACACGCAGCTGTAAAAGTTGCGTATGATATAAGTTATTCTTTCGTAGTCAAAACGAGAAAATCACTCACACAAACTATTACAGTTGGAAATTTGGTTAATTATTTGTTCATAACAATCGCAAGTTTTATTATTACTATTGGTGGAATTTCAATAGGAAGACGAAGTGTGGTCTAGAGTTAAAAACAAGACTTGAATCGTTGTTGACAAAATTGTTTATAACAGCAATTGTTGCCGTATGGTGCCAAGACATTCTTAAATTTCGATCTAACGGTCAATCTAACATATTTTAGATTTAAAATAAAGTTTTTAATAGTTAACCCTTTCATTAAAACTTGAAACATATTTCTCTCGTTTGAAGACTTTTTATGCAATTTTGTTACACAAGTTGACTTTTTTGAATATATGTTTTTCTAAAACTGATTTTTTTAAAAATAATACACCCCTTTCAAGGCCCTTTGTCTAGGTCTCTTGCATAAGTTGACTTCCCTTGAGTTTGTGGTTTTACAGATTTTTCTAAATTAAATTTTCTGTTATTTCTTACTTCTTACTTCTTACTTCTTACTTCTTACTTCTTACTTTTTACTTCTTACTTCTTACTTCTTACTTCTCTCCTGCCAGACCTGATTCAGCGCGTTCTCCAGTCAGTTTTCCTCCTCCTGCTGACTCTTCTCTTCGTGCCAGGTCCAGATGTCCTCCTGCCAGTCTTTTTTCTATGCACCTACGTCAATTAAAAATTGAAGAACTCAGGTCTGTTCCGCTTATTCCCCACAAGAATCCTAGTCAGCAATTTGAAATTCGGAGATACACTTTTAATTGTGATGCACCAATTCAAGTAAGAGGAAGATATAGTGTCCCTGCGCCCATGCCAACCGGAGGACAAGCTGTATTGTCAACGGCCAATGATGATATCTTCGCAATGGTGGAGGGAAGTGATACATTTCTTGGCGGAATATCTAAAATAAACTATGGCATTCAAATGAGGGTAAAAATAAACATGTGCAACGGTCAGTTTCAAGAAATGACCAGAGGAGCAATTGAGGAGGTTACTTTGACCAAAGAAAACACAATCTTAAAGAATTTCCAAATAATAATGGCACACAACTTGCATCCACAACATTAATTAATTTTTTATTGTATTGTGGAATTAAAATATTGGGTTGGTCGGAGTCAATCTAACAGATTTTTGATTGAAAATAAAGTTCTTAAAAGGTAAACCTTTGATTAAAACTTGATTGGAGCCCAAAAAGAAAAAATTCTTGAATAGATTGGACTGTAAAACCTTTCAGTCTTTTGTGTTGTTGTGCCGGATCTCTTTCATTGAAGCTGTTGGAGGAAAGGGTTCTTTATAGAACAAAAAGCATTTGAGATTGTTGACACAATACTTCAATTAAATCAACTTTGTGAACTGAGTACACATTAAGAAAACCGAATAGATAAAACCAAACAAAAGTGGAAAAGCTCCGTATATCAGACATGGTGTTTAGTGCCTCTGTCCACACTTCGTTTTATCAAAAGGGAAACATCGAACACACAATCGATCCCTCGTAAGTGCGCGCTAACTTTGAATATTGGAATTTTTAAAGAATATAATAAAATCGTTAACGTGATCTAAACACCCTATAGTTCAGAATTTTTTACAATGTTATTTATGTTCTATGAGTGCAGATGCAGTTAAGCTGACCAATAGTGAGTTTATTTGGGCATTTTTGGTAAAGACAAAAAATCTTATTGTTGAAAATTTTTAACTAAAATATTGAATTTTGAAGCAAAGTATGGCGTCTGTACAGTTTTATTGTATAAGTACGAAAGTTTGCGTAATATTCATATACAGTTTCAAAATCTTCCTTAACAACAGTAATACGATCATCGTAACCTTGGGCAATTCGTAGAATTCAAAACAAATATTGTCTTTAAGATATTAAATTGAATGATGATAATAATTTATCTTTATTAGATTTATCTGCGGGGCTTATCACTCACGAAATCTGACGTTCACTTTCCATTAAATACCATTGAATTATTTCTTTATATCCCTTGAAATATTAGAATCCCTATAGATTCTCTTTGAATCCATTGAAATCTAGTGAATTTTAGTGTACTCATTGCACTCTGTGAAATGACAATAATTCTTACGAAATCCTTTCAAATTCCTGTAACTCCTTGGTAAGATTACAACTTCTTTTAGAAAACTCAAAAAAAAATTCCAAGCAAACATTTGACCTTTCAACTAAAATGAAAAATCTTCAAAAAATAAATTATTTATTAAGAAAGTGGTTCAGCCTTGAACCAATTAGTTGATTTCTCAACTGAGAAAGATCTTAGATAAATTATTATCAACGCCAAAATATAATATATAATATTCGAAACAAAATTTAATTTTTGAAATCCTATGAAAGCTCTTAAATTTCTCTAACATCTGTTATAATTCTATTGAAATTTTACAAAATTCCTTGTCATCTATTAGAAATCTGCGGAATAATTGAAATCTTGACACCTGGTACACGTTTAGAGCAAAATTAATAATATTATAATATTAATATGAATATATTATATTAATAAAGCCTTTCACATATTGTGCTGGAACCATCCTAAGACTGGGAATTTACGTCAAAAATTATAATTTAACTTGTAAAAATGGATTTGTGATGTGGAACGGGAGTTTTGGAGAATACCTTCTATTCTGATTCAGAAGAATAGATTTAGAAAAAAATCTCTGCTGAAATTGAGAATTATAATTTAATTTCCATGATGAAATTTGGACAACCACCACAAAATGTTCTTATTGCAATTCCTCAAAACAAAAAAAAAAACAAAAAAATTTTTTTTTTTTTTTTTTCTTTCGTCTTTTTTATTTTTATTATTATCAAATCACAATATGAAAGCATGCACAATATTAACCAACGTTTCGGTGCCCACACAGCACCCTTATCACGGGAAGAAAAATGAGAGCAGCTTGGAACAGCGACGAAACGACGCTATCTCCTTGATATCTGAGATCGAAGTTTCAATTTGTCAAATTTGATCGTTAGAGTCTTGTTTTATTTTCAGGAATTCTATAAATTAATTTAATTTCCCATCAGAAATATTTGAACACTTATTAAATGTTTAGAAGTCTCTAAAATTAACAATTTACCGGCCTGCGCTTAAACGTGAAAGGTTATGCAAATTGTGATATCAGTTTTGATCAATTTAGTGATTATGTCCCTCACCTTCAGACTTACTCTAATGCAATGTAAATAACTGAGCAGAACAAGGTTGATTCCTATCATCTATGATACAATGAATATAAGCCATACTATATAATCTGATGAGGAAGTGGAATATTGATTTGTTGAATTGTCTAGGAACGTCTTCATTAATACATTAATTAGCTTCTTCTCTAATTAGAAAAAATGAAGATTGCTTCTACTCTCGTCTTGTCATTGGCTATTATCCTCAATTCTATTGGTAAATATAATAATATAATGCACTGACAACTGTAATTGGTGATTGTGAATTCTCTTTTGTTAAAGCTCCTTCGGCTTGAGCGAACACATTCTCATCACGAATCTCGTGCTTTGCACTCGATTTTGTCCAAAGTACGAACTTTTCTACATTAAATTCACTCTATTGTATAAAATCTTATGTTATATTTATTTATGCACGTCCGTCTGGAACTGCTTATCTAGATATTACAAACTAACGTACAAAATTTTATTTTTCATGATCACTTTAATATTTGTTCCTTATTTTGCACTAATTTTAATTCTCAGCTACCCTGAAAAATGTTCAGTAAATTTAAATTATTACAATTCATAATATGCATTGATATTGAACTTAATTTGTTTATTTTCAAGGTTATTCTTTACGATTCAAACAAAACATACGAATCCTATCGAAAAATAATTAATAACAAATATGTAGATCTATTTTGAGTGAACATCTATAGCATAGTTAATTAATTTTTTTCATAGCTTGTGTTGTTTTTCCAAAAATCTTTTTATTGGCTATTTTTTTTATGATTTAAACAAAAACTACACGTACTGTCAGAAAATTATTATCACAAATTTGCAGCTCTTTTTTAGGTGAGTAACTTTTCTCTGTTCCTTTTTTCATAGCTTGTGTCGTTTGTCAAAAAAATAATTTTTTTTATTTTTGGTTTCTTCTTTTTACGATTCAAACAGACTACACGTTCCATGAATAAAATGATTAACAACAGATTTATAGATCTTTTTTCGGTGTACAAGTTTTGTCTATTAACTTTTGTTTGTATCTTGCATAGTTTGACCCCAAAATATAATTTTTGATTTTTCATTATTTTTTGTGCGATCAAGATTTGAATTTTCGATTCAAAAAGTTGATATAATAATCTTTTAGGGCTTTCAGGAGTCAATTTTTTTCTTGTCAAGCCTTTTTTTCATATCGCGCGTTGTTTGCTTAAAATTTTCATTTTCTTGTTCCTTTTTTTAATTATGAAAATGCTATAACTCTGATAATTTATTTTTTATCGGAAAAATTCAGAACATTTCAAAATCTATATTGAAATAAAAATTCGTGTGATTGAATCTCCAGTCATAAAATACGTAATAATATTCGGGGTTGGAGTTGTTTAATGAATCTTACTGTTTCTTGTCAGGCGGGGACAGGATAATCTTACTAAAAACAAGATTTATTAAAAAAATAACTCTCTTGAAAAAAATGCGAAATTTTTAGCTTTATAAGTTTTCTAATAATGTTAAAAAATTTATCAAATGAAGTTATTTTCAACCAAAAAAGAATAATTTTCTACCAAGAAGACGTTTATCTTTACAAAACAGAAAATTAAATTTTCAACAAAATAGTACAATTTTCAACCAAAGAAACGAATTTTTAACTAAAATTATCGATTTCCAAGCAAAAAATTCATTTTTGACAAAGTTGATCAGCTTTCAACAAATAAGGTGGATTTTCAACAAACGAACATGAATTTTCAACCAAGAAGATTAATATTCTATAAAGAAAGAAATAGTTAAATTTTCAGCCCAAAGAGATGAATTAAAAAATACATACATTTTCAAACAAATACTTGAATTCTTAATCAAACAATATCAACTTTTACAAAAAGTGGAAAGGTTAAAGTTTCAGTTCAAAAAATAATTTAAAAAAAAAAGAAATATTATCAACTGCAGTTCCATTCACAACTAAATAGTTGAATTTTTAATCAAAAAGGACAAATTTTCAACAAAGTAGTAGAATTTTCCAGCAAATAATCAAATTCACAACAAAACCGTTTAATTTTCTACCAAAGAGATACATGTTAAACTCAAATAATGAATATTTGATGAAAATAAATTGATCGAATATATTTATATCTTATTTTATTATTATGTATATGTATATATTATTTTATTATTTTATCTTTTAATATTGATCAAATGTGATCAATTAATTTTCAGTTGCATATTGAACTGATCTATAAAGTTTTTTAACAAAACGAGGAAAGAAATGCAACCAAATCGTTGAGCTTTCTATGTAAATAAATTCCTTTGTGCAATTCTGTTACGCAAAATTACTTTTTTAGGTTCATGTTTTTCAAGACACTGATTTTCGGAAAAATATTCCTCTTGTTTTGAGACTTTTTGTGCAATTTTTTGTACAATTTCACTTTCCTTGAGTTTATGCTCTTAAAGATTCTTCCTAAATTGAGTTCTCTCTTTTTTGTTGCAGAGTTAGGTTCACAGTTTGATTGTTTACCTAACGGGGACCCTATCCCTGGTGTTACTTCTGACATACATTCTTATTCTCCTGAAAGGTCTTCTCCTGCCAGACCTCATTCTCCGCGTTCTCCGGTCAGGTCTCCTCCTCCTGCAGAATCGTCTCTTCGTGCCAGGTCAAGATCTCCTGCTGCCAGACGTTCTTCTATCCGCCTGAGTGAATTTAAAATTGAAGAACTTATTTATGTTCGGCTTATTCCCCACAAAAAGCCTGGTAGGCAATTCGAAATTCGAAGATACACTTTTCCTCGTGATGCACCAATTCAAGTAAGAAGAAAAAATAGTCTCCTTGTGCCCGTGCCAACAGGACAACAATCTGTATTATCAACGTCCAGTGGTGATGTCTTTGCAATATTTGAGGGAAATAATACATTTCTTCGTGGAATATATGCTATGAGTTATGGCGCTCGACAACGGGTAAAAATAAACATGTACACCCGCGAGGTTCAAAAAATGACCACAGAAGAAATCGGGGAGTTTCCTCTAACCAAAGATAACCCAATTTCAAAGAACTTTCAAATAACAGTACTAGAAGAATTTTATACGCGAAATTAATTTTTTTTGTGAAGTAAAACTCAAATATTAGGTTGGCCAAAAAACTTCATTTTCGAAATTCCCTGAACTTTTCCTCATTCTTCCGTGAGCAATTTTTCCTTTCCCTAACCATTATCCTTCAAAGGCCAGCATTTTACTCTTGTAACATTTGAACATCGAATCTTTTATAATCGCAATAAAACGATACTAGGCTAAAATTTATTTCTTTATTTCAAAAAAAAAAAATAATAATCCCCAACCAAAAGAAATTAAATATCATCTAAATAAGATTAAATTTCTGCCAAAAAAGACAAATTTTTTAAGAAAACAGTGACATTTTTAACCAAACAGATGAATTTTCGACTGCAATTTCAATATGAAAGGCGAATTTTTGACAAAGAAATCTTTTTTAGTAAAAAAAAAAGAACATTATCGAAATTTTTGCACTTTCAAGCCGAGAGACAAATGAATATTCAACAACAAAAAATTAGAAATTCAATATATAGTTTACTTTAAAATAAGTTTATGTGCATTAAACTAAAGAAAATGAACTGTATGAGTTTTTAAATTATAAATAAAGACAATAAACTTACTACTCCGAGAACAGTTCTTCCATCAGCCGCTTTTATTTCTCTTTCCAACAAAATATCTTTCGGAGCAAAATGTCACTCACGCACTTTATGCCCCGGTTCTAAAATTAAATCGTCGCGTCTTATTGCTTTCTGCCATAGTTTTACATTTTCTTCACCTTTTGGCACAAGAAAAACACTAACTTTCGTAAGATTAGAATCATAACCCGAAGTACATTCTGGAGCTATACAACGGTTTCCGCCTTTTCTTTTCAACTATTCCCGTGTTTTTTATTTTATTTTATTTTGGAGGGTCTTTTTCGTTCTTAATTTCCCCCATAATTTCGAATTAAAATCATTTGTCAAAAAACTTGCTATTAGATAAAAATGGTAAAAAACGGAGCCTGTCTATACATCTGACATGTAGTTGTTGACAAATTCAGTTTCGCATGCCACCCAGCGCCACCTACAACTCAGCTTACGCTAAGAAGCTACGTGAACTAACCGAAATACACGGGCGATGCATAGGGCTGTTCTCAACCAAACAGTTGCTTTTTCAACCATAACGGAGGAAATTTGAAACCAAGAAGATTAGTTTCATACTAAAAGAGACGAATTTTCAACGGGAAAATATCAATTTTCAACTAAAAATGAAAAAGTTACATTTATTTATTTAACAAAATAAATTTGAAAGTGAAAAAAACTAAATTTTGAACAAAATAAGTTAATTTTTAAACCAAGAAATTAACCTTTACCAAAAAAAAATGTGTAAAAAATCAGTTAAACATTTAAACCAAGATATGAATTATCAAATAAATTGTTGGATCTTCATTTGCACTGTAGGTCTATTTTCTGTAAAAAAATTAATTTCCAACCGAAAGAGAAACCAATCTCAACCAAAGAGATAATATCACTTTTCCCTCGATGGAATGACGGTTTTTTATATACTTGTCTGAAGCCACATGGCTATTCTTTGCTGTAGAAAGATTCTCTCTAGCAGCAAAACAAAAAACATAACATCAAACTAAATTTCTCAAAAATATTGCAAATATAAATTCTTGCAAGACTTGTAACGACGTCATTGTTCGTTTATAAGAGGTCAAACAGGATGACGTTTGAGCAAAATTGTTGAATTTTCAACTGAATAAGAAAATTTCTCACTAAAAATGTAATCGTCAGGAGAAAGCCAGGGGTGAGACCCGGGTTGTATCCGCCCGCCCAAAATTCTTGAAACATGTACATAATATACATATACTTTCTTGTGTGCCACTGCAAATCCCTTCCCACCCCTTAAATTGTTTTCTGTGGTACATCCCTCCACCGACAATTCTTTTTTGCTGTAGCCTTGATAAGGAGGACTTGCATGCATTACATGGGATTTCAGAAAATTACAAGGAATTACAGAAGATTGCACGGTATAACATGGGATTATATGGCAAATTGTACACCAAATTGTAACAGTGGTTAAAGCCTCGGGATGGCCGCGAACTTTAGTTTTAATTTTCTAACTTGTCCCTGACCAATTATTTATTTTCCCTGGCCATTGTTATCTAGAGACCAGGACCATAATCTATTATTATTTATCCTTGATGGTTAGTCTACGAAGAATGCAGCAAATGCGGCAGTGATGATGAAACATTCCTGCATGTCTTATGCCAGTGCCCGGCATTAGATAGACTCAGGCAACAAACCTTTGGGGCCCACTGCATGGGACCTGATGAAATTATAACGCGATCAGTACCTTAATAGGCAGAATGAGAAAAATGACTTACTGAGACAAAACTGTTACAGTTGGACATGTGGTTAATTATGTGTTTATAACAATCGTATGTTTTATTGTTATTGATGAAATATCAATATTAGATATGGAATATCAATGGGAAGAAGAAGTGTGGCCTAGAGATAAAAACCAAACTTGAATAGATGTTGATAAAATTGTTTATAACTTTATAATTATAATTTATAATTAAAATTTCGTTGCCCATGGTACTCAGACCTCTACAAAATATGGACCCCACCCTCAGGGCCTGCCATTCCCAGGAATCAGGTAGCTAGGCTGGGACCAAAACGTTGACATCTGCTAAGGATTCAAATTTTACAACCGATAAAACATAGAATCGTGTTATAACTGATTTTTAAATTAAAAATTTGGAACCTGTCGGTCTCAAGAAATACAGACCTATAAAATTTTCCGTAGAAAAATTAAAACTGTGATTTTCTACAAATATCTAGTGAACTGTTGGCGATGGAAGAAAATTGATAACATTTCTAGATTTGCCTACCCGAAAACATAATTATTGCAGTTATTAAAAATTAATAATACATAAACACTCAATAAGATGAAGATAAATAATATAAACATTCTGCAAAATGTAAAGCGGATTAGTGATAACCCAAGTAGGTTTCGGGAACCTTTTGTTCTCGGTGTCCTTGAGTTCGGCTTGAAGACAAAAAATTAGGTCTCGCACGCCGCCCCGGGCCAGACTTACAAAAAGGTCTTGGCTATATCTTCGCTATGTCTTGGATGAAGACACTGCCAAGACGAATTATTTTTACTCGCGTAGGTAAAAAACTTGGCGTAATTTTCCTCTACAGATTCGAAATATTCCTTAGCAACAGTAATACGCTTATCGTAAACGTGGGCAATTCGTAGAGTTTAAGACAAGTATTGTCTTTCAGATATTAAATTAAATAATAATAATATTTTATCTTTATTAGATTTATATAAGTTGTTTATCACCCTCGAAATCTGACGTACACTTCCCATGAAATACCATCGAATTATTCCTTTATATCCCTTGAAATATAAGATACCCTATTCAATTTTGTTGAATCCTTAGAAATCCAGCGAATTTCAGTAAAGTCATTGTATCTGTGAAATGATATAGATAAATGATAAGTCTTCAAGAAAAAAATGATTGATTAACAAAGTCATTAAATCCTCAACAATGTAGTTCATTTTTTAATCAAGAAACGTTTTAGGTGAATTTTTAACACTAAAATATGAATTTTCGACAGAAAGTTATTTCTTTGTAAGAACTTGGAATCTCTTGATATATTCGAAACCAAATGTAATTTGGAAATCCTATTCAATATTTTAAATTTCTCTAGCATCTATTAAAATTCTATTAAAATTTGAAAAAATTCCTTGTAATCTATTGGAAATGCACGAAACCATTAAAATCTTTATATCTGGTACACTTTTAAAGCAAAATATATAATATTATAATATTAGTTTCAATATATTATATTGATTAAGCCTTCAACATATTGTACTGAAAGCATCCTAAGACTGTGAGAAATAACACATAATGTCATATATTCCGAACATCGAATTTCTAAAACATTTGATCAAAAATGGGAAAGGATGAAATTCATCTTTCCAATTTTTTCAACATATTTTTACGGTGTCTACCTGACCGCGAAATGGAGACATTGTTTTTCCTGAATGTACTAATACTCAAATGTAAGGTGGTTTCGTATATTTTATTACTCTAATTCTGATTTGGAACAGGAACTTTGTGCTAGAATTATAGTTTTGAATTCCAAACAAACAAGTTTCTTGAATAATTATAATTTTTATTTTAGGACAGGGAATTTTTTATGTGAAACAGGAATTTATAATGTAATTAACATAATACGATTCTCTCTTGGAACGGGGGATTCGTGTGAAGAATTATAATTCTTATTTCAAAACTGGAAATCCTCGTAAAGAATCATAATTTGCCTTGCGTAACGGAATTTTTGACATGGGGCGCGTAATCTGTGTAATTATGAATTTTTTTTTTTTTTTAACTGACTCTGATAAAATGCAAATAACTGTACAGAACGAGGTTGACGCCTATTATGTATGATATGATGAACACAAGCCATACTGTATAATCTAAAAAAGAACTGGAATATTCATTTGTTAAATTGTGAAGCAACGTCTTTATTAATACATTCATTAGCTTTCTCTACATAATTAGAAAAAATGAGGAGTGTTTCTACTGTTGTCCTGTCATTGGCTATTATCCTCAATTTCATTGGTAAATATAATAATATAGTAGAACGTGTTGATAATTACGTATACCTTGATAGCCTATTCACTACTGATGGAAAGATAAAAAGGGAATCGGTTTGACTTATAAACGAGGTTAAGAAGCTTATCGGTCGAGCAGGGCCTGGTGAAGGACAACCGTGCACGGAGCAACTGTGCACCAGACTGTCTGTGCACGTCTACATTTCGACGTTCACAGATGGGACACTTCCGACGGTTTACTTGCACGGATAGTAAACTCCTGAATGTGCACGTCTCAATTTGCGAGGAATACAACTGTGCACGAGTCCAATTGTGCACGTCGTGGGCCTGTGGTACAACTGTGCACGTTGTCAGCCGCTGACCCAACTGTGCATGTGCACAGATTGGACACTCCCATCTGCGCACGTAAAACGTTAGTTGAGTTCCATCTGTGCACGTCTGATTTGGATGTTTGCACGTCACATTTGGATGTTCCCCATCTGGTAACGTGCACATTCGTTCCAGTGGCCAACAAAGTGAAAATTCGAACCGG
>CAKNYM010041046.1:0-10619 GCA_932195095.1 Andricus curvator
CAAATTTGTCAACTGCAATTTGTTCACAAAGCTTTTCCTCATATTCACGAATTTTTTCAAATTTTTCCCATTGCCCCTTGTATAAGAAAGAATGCTCTCAACTTGACTCTTCCTAAATGTGCCCAAAATTCCTTACTTTTTTTCACATTTTTCAGTCTGCAAAGCACAAAACATTTTTTACATTAACGTCTTTGAGCTCATTTACGTGGAACACTTGCAGCTTTCAAAGGACTATTTCCTTATTACTCTAGCATTTTTTTGGCTGAGCTGTTAAGCTTCAAAGGCAGATGCCTATAATTTTTGCGCCGATAGTAGACAGAGTTTAACTAGACTGTCTAGCGTGTTTAACTAGACAGCGTGTTGGTTCATATTTTACTAGAGTGTCTAGTACGGCTAACCAGGATTCTTGTTACCCCAACTAGATCTTTTTCTCCATGTGGGAGTGCCGTCTGATCCAACAACAAGAAGTTTACTCCACCCTCCGTTAATTTCGTTTTCCCCAAAATCGAATAAACATTCACAAATGTCTTCTATCTTCTTGTCGACTTCTTGTCGTCTGTTCCGAGTTTGAACCTTTCCTGTTGACAGCATAAGATTACATCTTCAATGGAAGGTAAATGACTTTCCACTAAATCTTTCGGATCCCTGAAAAGTGGACATTTGATAGCCTGCCGTGAAGAAAATTTTGTGCGTTTCGACATGACAAACAAAATTTCAAAGTCAAAGCAATCTATTTAAATCCATTTTTTCAACCTTATACGAGATAAGACCTCAAGCGAGTGATTTGTGTGCAGAAACAAACGAACGTCGAATACAGCAGTCAGCTTCCTCTGCTAGATAACTTTTTTATGTCAATTTCAGGAATGAAGATAAAGTGCATCTACCCTTACAACGTTGTACACAAGTGAGGTCCAGAAAACTGAGACCATAAATGCTAATAAAGGGGTTTCCAATTGGGACGGGTAGATTTTGATAGTTCATGGCGGCCATGATGTTGAGGTTACTTTGGTCAAATCTGTTCTTTATTTTTCAGTTACTGAAGACAAATCATCATGAAAAGTTACAGCGTCAAACAACACGGACAAATTATAAAACTTTATTATGAAAATGGGTGTTCTATTGTGGCAACGATGCGCGCGTTGGCCCATTTTACGGCTTACATAGTTTTTTGATGAACGGATACGTAAACAAGCAAAATTGCCGGAATGGGACGATTCCCATCCACACGAGGTCCACCGAGTGGCAGTGCATCCGCAGAAAGTCGTACTTCTTCGAAAACGACGATGGCATTGCCATTAACGTCAACGGAGAGCGCTACCAATCGATGATAACCAATTTCTTTTGGCGTAAATTGGATGATATGGATGTGGGCGATATATGGTTCCAACAGGACGGCGCTACGTGCCACACAGCTCATGCCACAATGGACATTCTGCCCGAGCGATGTGAGGGCATGGTTATCTCACGCAGAGGCGACGCGACGTGAACTGGCCACCGAGATCGTGTGATTTGACGCCGTTAGACTTTTTCTTGTGGGGTTCTCTTAAGGCCCAGCTGAAAATTCATGTACAGGAACCTGATGGGTTTCTTTGGAGGTTCCTGCACAAGTTCCTGTGCAGGAACGTACGCAGGTTCCGGGCACACCGTTTCCTGCCACGGATCCTGCGAGAGAACTTGCGCACGTTCCTGTAGAGGAACCTGGGTATTCAAATTCCTGTACAGGTTCATGCATTATTGTGAATGTTGCTGCAAGAAATTCCCTAGGGAGGATCCTGTACAGGTTCCTCTGCAAGTGGGATACATTTGCAAAAAGTATCTATGAAGGATCCTGTACAGGTTCCTGAGCAGGTGGGACACTCGCATATATATATATATATATATATATATATATATATATATATGAAAAAAGGGTTAAAAAACCACCGCAGGGCCACTGAGAGCAACTGCCATCTAAAAAATGACACTGGCTCCCAGTAGAATCGCGGTAAATCACTCTTATGGCCACGTCTCACAACCGTGAGATGGGTAGTCACAGGGCACGATGAAATCACAACGACAAGCCAGCGAAACCCTCGTGTGTCTTGAGGACACGAAGTGACCCAAGGATAACAGCTTTCTGTATCCATCTCGCAAGTGCCTTGGCATATTTTTGGCACGTGGTTATGGCTTTAAGGTTACGAACCAGTGATAGTTTTCTTTCTCCTTGGCAGTGATGTTGTATTCGGACGGAGCCAAGAATTCGATCACGAATATAGTTCGTTTCTCGAAGTCTTGGAGAATGATGTCAGGCCTCGAGTGTGCAACGGAGACTGCTGTCTGAAAATCGTAGTTCCAGAAAATTTGGCACTTCTCGTGTTGGACAATTGACTCTATCTCCCTTGGAGCGTTCGGCAAGGCAGGGTCGCGACCAACACCGTAAGAGCGAAAAAGATGGTAATAAAGCACCCTTAGGGCCGCATTATGTCTATAGATATACGTCGTTCCTGCGTTGGTCGGACATCCCAACAGTATGTGTTCTACATAGGTACTCAGTGTGTGCATGACACGCTCTGTACCTATCACTGGGAACTTCTTGACATAAAATGCGGTCACGGTCCTAGCATGCGAAAATAAAACCCTCTGTACCTGAATTAAGCCCTGATGATCTGAGGAAAGCAAAAGTTTGCTCCTTCGACAAGGACTGTTTTTCTACATTTCTGTGAAAGTTTCCGTGCATTTTCTTGTCGAGTAGCTGTTGGTGAATTTTTTTAACCTCTGCTTTCTCCACTTCGGCTTTTAGAAGTGACGCATCTAGATGGAGTAATGCACTTTCCTCACTGCTGATGTTAAAGTTCAGGCCAAGGGTGTCGGCCGCTTGCTTCGCGGCTTTGTAAAAGAACGCTCCTTCGCCAATCATCTCGTGGTTCCTGACCATTTTTAGAAGAGGATCTCTGCGATTCGCAACGATGTAAGCTGTACTTAGAACAATTCGGTCTTGAACTTTCCTTGCAAATGCAAGGAAATCAGATAATCAAACATCGTATAAAGTAATTAATTACTTAATTGATGATTAATAAATTAATTATTATATAATTGAGTCATATTAATAAATTAATTAATTTATTCCTTGATTGAGTAATTAATAAATTAATTGAGTTATTGATGATTTATAAATTAATTATTATATAAATAAATGATAATAATTCATTGATTGAGGGACAATTGCCGCATTCATGTCCGTATTCAATGAAATATATCTGAAAATTGTGTGAAATAATAAAAATCTTAATAAAATCTTTTAAGTCTCTTAAAAATCTTTGCGAAATATTTGTTGAAATTTTTGCAATCTTTGGGAAATCATTGTGCACTCTTGGAAAACTATTTGAAACATTTGCAAAATATGTGAAATCTTTGTGAAATTTTGGAGAAATCATTGAAATCTGCATGAACTCTTTCTGTAATTTTTGGAAATCTTTGCGAAATATTTAAAATATTTTTTTAATATTTGGTAATATTTGAAAAATTTGTGAAACCTTTGGCAAATCATTGAAGTCTTTGTGCAATTTTATAAATCTATCCGAAATCTGTGCTAAATATTTCAAATCTCGATGAAGACCAAACTACTATCTGTCAAAAAAGCACAACAATCATATGATCATTTCAGAATACTCAACGTTGAATGACTGTAAGTCGCTGAGAAAAAATTATGAAAATTCTCAAAAAAAATATGTGGGGTTCGTTGGTCCTTTCTGTGCACAGTGGTGAAATTTAGAGCCTGAAATAATCATTTCTTAATAAGTTATTTACAAAAGAGTAGAGAGGTGTCATCTCGGAAACCAAGAAACGTACAGAGATGGTTCTTGAAGCAAATTACACATTTTTTGCTTCTAACAATGTTGTACGTATTATCAACGAGCAAAAAGTTGCACTTGAATGATTAAACAATTATTTTCTTTTTTGAAAAATACAAAAGGCTTTATGATAATCAAGGCAACCGAACTCTCAGCATGGGACCTTGCTGTCGCTACTGCTACACGTGCAACACCTTCACCTACAACATGCATGTTGTCTCATATTTTTAGAATTTATTTTCTGATGAGTTTCTCACGAAAATCTGTACAAAAATCGAGGTGCCTAAACTTTTTGGACAGATCGTAGATCGCCCGTCGATAATGAATATACACATAAATGCAGTAATTCTTAATGGCACCTGGTTTTTTGTTTTTTACTTCGAAAGGAAAAGAACTAAGCTTCCATTTTATCCCTCTTAGAAGGTTCTGTTGGCTCGCGTTACTTCTTACACTTCCTCAAAAATGGCCAAAAACACGTTTTTTGGACCTTTAGGCCCCATTTTTCTCAAAAACTATCGAAATCAGTTATCGTTGGTCATGTGCCAAAAAAAAAGTTCGAAAATGTCGGACAGTGTTATTAACGTTTGGGAAATACAACTTTTGCCTACTATTCAACTCCGCTACTCGAAAAAAAGGTTTTTTTGGCCCACTCTAGTGTCCAGTAAGCATACCTACTACGACATTAAGTTGCCTTCTTTTCACGTTTAGGAGTTCAATAGTCTTCTTAATATATGTACCATATATATGAATTTCTTACAATGCACCATTTTTGGTTCCCTTCCGATATCTCGCATGTACCTCCGAGAGTCATTTACCAACGGCTCCTTTCGCCAACACTATTAGAAATATTCGGAAAATTCCGACACATTTAAGATACTAAAGTAACTGAAATTTACGAAATTAGGTTGCTGAAAACGAAATCCAGTAACTTTTATCGCAAATTTACTAATTTGCATTAAACTTTAGAAACGGTATCTGAAAATTACAAATAGTTTCATAAAATTCCTAAACGGTAACAGAAATATAAGTTATCGTAACAGAAAGAAGTGCGCAGTTGCATGCGCACACGTTGCTTCTCGATCGCGTTCGTAGGAGACAAAACATGGTGGTTCAGTGGTAATCGGCGGCAATAAAGTGCAAAATAAAGTAGAATAATTCAATATTGAGAAGAATTTGATCCAGGTTTCAATTGAATGGTGAGTCCGCTATTCACGTCAAATGATGCCCCCCTTCTGGCTAGATAGGTTAAGTCTGTAATTTTTTATCGTTCTCTCTCTCATTGATCTCATTTATTGATTTACAACGTAGATCAAGGAACGGATATCATTTAGTTCATTAATTTTATTATAAACTTGCAGTGTCTATTTGTCTTGAAAATATAAATTATAGTAAGACTATATACGAGCGAAGTTTGTATGTAAATAACTGCGTATATATCTATGTTATATACTCGTAATATACTCAATGAATCAAATGTGAAAAAAAACATCTCATCATAAAAGATGGGCTTTGATCATATATCCGATGCAATGAGTGTACGTACTATTATAACATGAATATATGAGAAGTCGTTTGTAATAACTTCTCTCATATTTTCTTACTCTTTATATTCTCAGGACAAATATAGACTAAATATTTTATATTAAAATTAATGAACCGGAAAAATTTGTTAACCCTTTGAAATGTTCAGTTACAGTAACTGAAAATTTCTAAACCTTAACAGAATTTTCTGAAACATGTGACTACAGCGTTATGCAGTCACCATTGCTTAAATTTCTGTTACAGTTCAGGAAGATTTAGAAACGGTTTCTGCATCAAGCTTTAGTGACGCATCTCTGAAAATTCCTACAGAAATTTCTAACAGTGCATGCGTACGAGATACCGCCGTAGGATTCCCATCCAATCAGAGGCTATGAAGTTCCCGTCTTAGCCAGTGCATCTGTTTCCTCATTACCTTCAATATCTTCATGGCCAGGAACCCAGATCAGACTGGCACAGTTTTTACCGGCAACCTTAAGAAGAAGTTGAAGGCAACTCCAGACTAGTCTGGAAGTAAACTCTTCAGATGTAAGAGCCTTAAGTGCAGCTTGACTGTCAGAACAAATGTAAATGTGCTGGCCCAGTGCTGTTGTTATCTTAGCCCTGGGTTTCTTCCTATAGATTCCAGCTCCTGTTCCCAAGGAGTCTTTAGAGTCGTCTGTATACCAAACGAGACCTCCTAGTGTAAGTAATTCTTTCATTCTCCCTTTATCATGCAATTCTTCCCTTTTAGGGAAAATGACCTTGAAGGGTTCCGTAAAGGATAATTTCCTCAACATAACATCAGTTTGCATAGCGAGAATAGCATCCTCGCATAGAATGTGCTTACTGATATCATGAAGATCTGTTACTCAGCATTACTATAAGGTTGCCCTTTACAAAGAGTCTATAGACCTCCACTGCCGTAAGCTACTTTTTTAAAAGCTGCAACGGCGGGATGTCCAGAATGACTGGAGGCCTTCCAGTTGTTTTATAGTACTAATTAGTTCAGTCCTTGGTAATCAGATTGCTGACGCATATGCTATTATGGGTCTAGTTATCATTGTATATAACCAGTAAGTAATCCTGGATTTTAAGACCCAGGTTTTCCCTATTACACATCTACAGGTACAGATAGCTTTCTTGACCACTGCGTCAAAATGGAGTTTCCTGGTTATCTTAGGGTCAAATATTTCTCCTTAATACTTTGCTGATTTTGAACTTTCTACTTTCCTATCATAGAATTTAAGTTTTCTAAGGTCGGGAAGTTTCCTTCTTCTGGTAAAATGCATGACTCCGTCTTGTCCGGTTTAACGGACACACAACGGGCTCTGCACCACTGATCTACTATCTTGAACGCTGACTGCATCAGAAACTATTTTTCTACTTATTAGGGAACATTTTTTATGAGACCCAGAATTGACCGGGAAGAGATCAGGAATTTTTGCCGCGATTAAAACGGCTCCTCAGCATTAATAATTATATTCTCTCAAAGTTGTTATCGTAGTCCTTTTTTCTTAATCAGAAAACGTAATTAATCTTTAAATGTAGGTTTTTTATACTAGTTTAAGAACTTAGATGAAAAAAATAAACGAATCTGGAGTTACTAATGTAAATAAAGTGTCCCGGCTTATAAGGACGTAAGTGCCAAATTTCGGAAATGCGTTTTATTGACTTAAACTAAATTTTTGATCGAACTCATGTCTCCATAGCAGATTATGGTTCAACGCGGACGCAGTCCACTATTGACAAGGGTTTTTCTCGGAGGTAGTGGCTTATTTCAGGATGTTCCTTTCATGTTCCGATAGACCTAAGTAATAGCTCGAAATGAATTTCTTGTCTTTTAAATAAAATTAAATACAATAAAGTTAGACAGTTTTTTGTGTCTCCTGTAAAATTCGAGTTTTCAGTTCAATTCAGTTCAAAGTACTGATCATTATTTCTTTTTACTAAAATAATTATTGTATTTAATATTTAAGTAACACCTGATTGGTCTATTTTTTTCTTCTAGGGTCAGAGACAAAAATTGAACCGCCGCCTCGTAGAAAGGGATACAAAAGGTTTTTCTTAATGAAAACCCAAGCGAATAAAGGCCCACAGCCCCCACACTCCTCAAAGAACATTTTATATCCTGTTCTACGATGCGGCGCGGCGGTTCAATTGAAAGGCTATATTTTAAGATTGATTTAGTTAAATTGGATAATGACGCCTTAGAGAACCCACGAAATTGAGTATCTAGAATCTTTATTAGGGGCCTTCCATGAACCACGTGGTTTCGGGGGGGGGGGGGGGGTCGACGAAAGGTCACGTTGGCCTAGATGGCGAGAGGGAGGGTACCGAGTCCGAGCCATGTGGTTTTACTACCTGATTTTAATGAGAATGGTGGGGAGGATGTAGTCCCAGTCATGAGTAATTTATATGAGTGGATAGTGTCGCCATTTGTTGATTCAGATTGTTCTTAAAAAAAAAAATTAAAAAAAATAAACCTCATAATTGTTTCGCTTATATTCGTTTTACAAGAAATAGAAAAATGCCACGTAGCACCCTAGGGGGGTGGGGGGGGGGTCGACAAGAATTTAGGTGGACTACATGGGGTGAGGACGTACATTAGAGGACATTTTTCACTATAAGCCCAGGAATAGAACTCCACTCTATCGATCTACATGAACCCATCAAATTCAGATTATATTTACGTCATTTTAAAAAAGATGGAAATTTGACATATTTTTACAAATACTACAAATTTTGAATGTTTATAAAAATAAGTAAAATTGCCATCTTGTGTAAAATAACGTGAACACAATCTCAACTTGATGGGTTAATGTAGAATATAAATCGCTACAGTGGAGTTCTCTTTCGCGGTCAGTGAAAAAACTCCTCTGATGATCATATTCCTAATACTTATTAAAATTCAAGAACATCTAGCATAAAAGTGCGGTTCTGTGAAGAATGAATAATTATCGATCTCTCTCGTTTCTTCCTTAGTGTGATCACAGTAACAGACCAGCAAATTGGAGACCTGGGTTCGATGCTCAGCAAAGCGAAGGAGGATCTTTCTTCACAGAAAATTTTGAATACAATTAAATTAAGTTTCCTGATGAAGAAAAACTTAGTCAAAGTATGCGGCATAATTTTTCGGTTAGATAACAATTTAAAAAGTGAGATCATTTTCAAAATTATGACCTTTTTATAGTTCTATATGTTAGAATTTTGATTTTTATTAGACGACAACAAGACTTACAATTTTTTTTAAACTACCCAAAACTAGTTTCTTGATAGATCCAGAAACTTAAGTGCAGTTTTTATCAGATGCCAACAATATTTTTTCTGTTTATATTGCCTACAATATATTATTAATGTAAAGACTCAGATATAAAAATTAAAATGAACTTCTATCTCTTACTTTTTATTATTTTGTCAGTGTCATCTTATTTTTCACATTAACGTAAACTTGATCTTAAACTTATTCAAATTTTTTTTTTAAATTCAGTTAAGAATCCTGACTATATTTCGCCAGGAATCTGGATAACAAATTTTCAGTTTAAGTTACAATATTGATGACAGATCAATTTTAATTAAAGTATACGCAAGTAAGGAAATAAATGCAAAGCGCGAGATTGTATCTGCGCGATTATGTACGAAAACTTTCAGGAAATTAAATTTTACACGAACTGAAAATTTTGACTATTTTCAGTGTAACAAAATTTATTCTACAGATTTCAAACATTAGCTTTGTTCGTAGCTAGAGTGCAGATCTTTGGCTAACTATCCAAGGAATGCTGCGTCGACAGCCTTACTATCGAAAGCTCTCGGGTTACGATCGTTCCAGCGTGTGATTTTTTCCCGTTCTTTAGAGCATGATTAACTATGCACGAAATAAAACTTCACGCTATATTCATTCCCAATCGCGACCACACCGGTGTTTTATGTATGATTTTATCTCCGAAATTCTAGTGTACGTCGATCAAGTGTCGAACAGACTCGAGGAGAGCCAAAGTTTTCATGTTTATCAACATTACGAATTTTTAAGATAAATTGTTTGTAGAAGGGGTATTCTATTTGAAAGAAAAACGTCAAGTTATCAATTTTCCTCATGTTTGATTATTTTATGGTATTTAAGGTGTCGAACAATGTTGCAATGTTTTCAATATTTTCAAAGACGTTAACGCAAATTTTGCGGAATCATTTCCTAATCAATTTTCTCCGTCCGGTTTTCCAAAATTCAAACTTCAGAAATGCCGCGGATACTTTGATGCGGATTATTATTATTATTATTATACCATTAAGCCATTTCCCTTTCGGGGTAGGCGTGACTTGCTCGGTTGGAGAATAGTAGTGTGCATATGGGTATATAGGTATAAGGTAGGTAGGAATATAGTTATGAGGTGGATAGGTATATAAGTGTTAGGTATATATATTTTAGATTGATCTGGAATTCTCGTGTTATTTATTTAAATGACACGTTTACTCCGCAACACTGCTCCGACCCAGGTTGCTGATCAATCTCTCTAGCGATCACCCCAAGTGAAGAGCCTCACAAAATTGTTATGTATGGTTCTCCACTTGGGCCCATTAGTATCCAAGATCTTTGTTTCAGGCGTCATTCATTCTACTGTCACTCTGTTTACAAACTATTTGTCGCCACACTTTTCTGTCCTGGCATACTACTCTAGCTTCCTTCACGTCCATGCATTTTTTCATGCAAGCTCTTGTGTTCCTATGGCTTCTTATGTCTCTACGGATTAATGTCTCATTTACAGATTCTAACCATTCTTTCGGCGGTCTACCTCTGGGAATTCTGCCATTTACTTTACCTTTATACACTTGTTTGGTCAGTCGTTCATCTTTCATTCTTTCAAGATGTCCGAACCATCTTAACTGATTTCTTTCCCATGTGTCAACTATTGTCTCTTTTGCACCACATTCTTTGAGGATTGTCTCGTTTTGGACTTTGTCCATTAGTGTTTTCCCGCATATTATGCGCAGAGGTTTCATGCCGATCGCGTTAATTTTACTCCTGTCCTTTTCTTGACAGGTCCATGTCTCGCTACCGTATAGTACAGTCGGTACGAATATAGAATTGTGTATGGCCATTTTAGCTTTTTTTGATATGTTTTTATTTGTTAGGATGGACCCTGCTCTACCGATAACCTGTTTACCCTTATTTATGCGCCTATCTAACTCCCCATCTATTTTTCCGTCGCTAGTGAATAGACTACCTAGATATACGTACTTGTCAACTTTTTCTAATCTCTCATCATTTAGGACAAT
>CAKNYM010041047.1:0-10407 GCA_932195095.1 Andricus curvator
GATTGTTCTTTGAAGATAATTTATAGTGCTTTTGAGGATACAGCTTTAAGTTTTCCGATGCGTTTGGCAGAGTTTATTACGAGTTTTGATGAGGTCTTCTATCTCAGGGCTGAGAGGTGGATCGTATTTATTGAACGTAGTCAGAGGGACTGCGGTGTGAATGGCGGTTTTTATGCTACATGTGAGATCAGTAATGGCTTCATCTATGTGGGTAGTGTTTAGAAGTGTGGGTTCGAAATTGAATTGAGATTCTAAGGTTGTGGTGAAAGTCTGCCAGTTTGCTTTTGCAATGTTGTAACGTGGCACGTTCGGAGATTTTTCACAGCTAGTGTAAAGGTTAAGAAGAATTGGTCGATGGTCCGAGTATAGTTCGTTTATAGTTGTTGTGTCGTGGATGAAGTGATTGTTTTTAGTAATTACAAAATCAATGAGGTCCGATTTATGTTTAGTATTATGGGGAAAGAAGGTATGCGAATCTGGTGCGGAGACAGACAGATTCTTGTCAGTTATTGGTTTATATTTAGGGGAGTCCTTAAGGATCTTATGAAGGCCCGTATAGGGGTGGTTTGCCTCATCGATGATCATGTTGATTGGGGGTATTTTTCCCGGTACTATTGTTTTTTTAGTGATTGCCGCGATTGGGTCTTTTTTAGCGTTAATTTCTGGTGGGTTGGCAGTGGTATTGCCGCTGCTAGATGTAGTGTACGAAATAGATTTAATCGAACCTGATCCGGTTCTCCTGCGTTTCCTTGACGAGGCGACTGTCCAGGCGTCGTCATCCATAGCCTCTACGGTGCTTGTTCCTATTGAATCCGAAGGCAGATTGCTTCCTCCAGGATTGGAAGCCATGGTGGCCTCGATTTGGTAGTCGATCAGTTTGATGCGTCTGATAGACCAGAATCTATCAATCTATCATGAGCATCAAACAATCTAACAAAACTGATTCTGGCCAGGGGCCTAGCCCCACTCGTCTATAGGGAGAAGATCATGTTTTGGACAAAACAAAAATCCCTCGTAAAATAAACTTAGAAACCCTGAAAAGGGCTGATTGTTATTTTGGTTAAAAAATGCAATCAATGAGAAGATAGCTAGGTGCCTCAATCCATCCTCAATCAATCCAATCTCATCCTCTATCAAGTCATCCTCCTCGCTATAATAATCGAGACGCTTGTGAAAATGTGATGTCCTATATATATATAGTTCCCCCACTCTGACACCCCGTACCTATAGTAACCAGATTTCCAACGGCCGAATCCGGGACATGTCACATGGTGGAGGTACATGACGTCACTGGGGGGTTGTAGAGGGTGGCCGGATGACGGTAAATTCAAATTTTATTCAAATAATTTTGATTTCCACACGTATATTTAAAAAACATACATTTATGTTTATACATACAAATAAACACATACGTATATATTATTCTCGACTTTATTTTGCGTTATAAATAGGCAATATGGTTTTTATTATTTTATAAATATTTTTCAGACGAATGGATTTTTTAAAGTAATTCGTGGTTATTTTTTATGGAGTTGTAGAACGTTTCACATGAACTCCCTAAGTTATACTTGCCAACCAAGATACACTTTAAAGTTTCTATTGCGAATTGCGTTTTTTCTATGGTACAGTCTACAGAAAGTGCATTTTAATCTCTTTATTAATTCTGTAATGAACAAAAGATAAATTACATCTTGATAAATAAAAAAACTTTTCAGTAGAAAGATTACTTCTAAACGAGATGCTTCTTTTATAATAGTGTAAAAGATTTAAATAACTTTTCGTATATCAATAAAATAACTGTTTTAAAAGCAAAAAAAATTATTCAAATTCAAGGCTCTCGTGTAAAATTCAAGGATATTTCCAGGTATTCCAGATTTGAACAAATTCAAGGAGAATTCCAGGTTTTCAAGGTCGCTGGACACTCTGTAGAAACTCGGTACTTGACGAAAAAAAACGAAAGTTACTGGCGAACTTATTGTTAGTACTTACTTTTATTCATTTTAAGTTTCCAACGAGTTACAACAGTCATAAAGCGATTATAATAACAACAGTGCAAAAATAAAATAGTGCCAAGTGAGGTGAGCAAAGCTCGAAATCTATTGGGGACAATCACGAAGGAATAGTAAGGAGTGGTATCACCCTGTGTGTTTGGTCAGCAGAGGTGGGACGAGCGAAGTCCAAGAATTCGTTAATGCTTGCCACGAATGAAAACTTGAGAGCAAGATCGTGCACATGCGCAGAGCTGTTTTCGCAGTCACGTATTTTACTCACTCCCCTATGTTATATTTTGACATCTCGATGCATATGTAGGTTATGTTCGTTTATGTTCGTTCAATACACAAGTTCAAAACTTCCAACGCGTGTTGACATCGTTGACATGGCAACCGCCAGTGCGCATGTGCACGATCTTGTTCTCAAGTTTTCACTCGTGGCAAGCATTAACGAATTCTTGGACGTCGCTCGTCCCATTCCCCACTTACAGGGATACTACTCCTTACTATTCCTTCGTGGAAACAACGCAAAGTAAACTAAAATTATAAAATGCTTTTACAAGTCGTACACATTTTCAACCATTTTTTTACCATACATAAATTTGTTCTAAATCGCATACAATTTTTTCAAAGTGCGTATTAATTATGACAGCATTTATTATTTTAATTTATTTTGTATTGTTTCCATTGGATTTCGAGCTTTGCTCACCTTACTTTTGCCAGGGTCGCCGCAATTTTCGGTGGCGGCAGCAGTTTATCGGAAAGGTAGATTAGGTCCCTATTATGACACATCTGCTGTCCACATCATAACCTCATAAAGCTCAGAACAGATTAACAAAAGGTTGATCGAATCGAACAAATCGACAAATCAGGGGCTGCCTGCGAGTTACAGGTGCCCTCTGATTGGTTGAAATTATGCGCCGCGAAGCAATATTTTTCAATCTCATTTTCGTCACTCGAAAACATCAAAGATTAAACGTACACCTCTGCGCATTCTATATACTTTGCTGTCTAAAGCTTTGCTTAATATTTGAAACTTCAGTCTAATGCGGGACTAAAACAGCCTAATCCGGGACGTTTTCCGGGACACGTACCTCAAATCCGGGACGGATGGTCACTATACCCGTACCGCATCTACGTTTATAATATCTTTGGTGCGCTGCCGCGCCGCGCGGAATGGCTGAGTGTGGAGTCACCAGCAGTGGGACTCTGATGCTGGGGCTGCGTGCTGGAACGTTCCGAAGGTGCCCGCGGAACCTTCCGTGCTATTAGGCATGGAGAATAGACACAAGGAGACCAAAGTAATGTAGCGAAAAATGAGCATATTTTTTCGCGAAGTATACACGCCTAAACTTCCCGTTCGTGGCGCTGGTATGAACATATATACAAAAAATATGGCCGCTATACAAGGCAATATTTGTACATATCTTCATACTAGCGCCACGCATGGGAAGTTCAGGCGCGAGTACTTCGCGAAAAAACATGCTCATTTTTCGTGAAGTCAATGTACAGGACTTTGGTCTCCTTGTGTCTATTCTCCATGCTATTAGGGAAGACGAGCGCTTCATTGCACACAAGATGCCGTGCGGAGGATCCATCCAGTCGGCCCCAATGCGCACGCGCTCTGCAGCCGTAGAGCGTGCTGGACCGCGCGTTATTTTCAAATTTGTCAGACTGCTCCTTGCCCCTTATGATAGGCAACTTAGCAAAATTTTATTGAGTCAATAGCAAAATAGCACACTCATATATCCGACCGCTGTTTTGTCGTATGATTGATCTCATGTTGAAGAAATATTTATATTTTAATTTATAAAAATAAATAAATAAAACCCACAGAATTATTATAATGTATTTTTGCTGAGATTATTTTTTATTTCTATACATAATACATTTTTATACATATTTTTATGATTTTACAATTTAATAATCAGAAGATTGTCGGTGTTTGGATAATAATTACTTATTTCTGAGCGTATGAATGATCTAAATCTATGCTTAATATAGGACCTGCAGGACTATTTAATTTGTTATAATGAGCGTTGCGGTTGTTATGTCGTATGATTGATCTCATGTTGAGGAAATGTTTATATTTTAATTTATAAAAATAAAAAAAAGAACTTCATCATTCGCACGCGCTCTGCAGCCGTTGACCGCGCTGGACCGCACGTTATTTTCAAATTTGTCAGACATCATCACCCCTTTCCACTTTAAATGTTATAGTGGTGGTGAGGGTAAATGAGAGTAAATGCTACAAATAGGGCATAACATTTTAGAGAATTTAAAAAATATAATTTTAGAATTAAGACCATTTGCTAATGAACTGGCAAGCAGGTATAAAGTTTCCAGTCTTTAAGTGTTTCATTAATACTGTGCTATGGAAGTATGTGAAATATGTGGAAAAAGTTTCAGCGGACGATCCAATTTACATAAACATAGAAAAAGTGTACACAAAATTCAAAACGTAGTAAAAGAAACTCAACACTCATGCCATATTTGTAAAAAAGGTTTTCAACACACATCCGCGTTGAACACCCTACAAAAAATGTCACATTGAAACGTATTCAAATGTATTGCACTTTGAATGCGAGGTTGTCGAAAAGCAGATTTCCAGAGAACATCTCGTGAATGCGATTCAATACTTAGCAAACGCATATGTTCTGCTTCGCATTTAATCGCATTCAATAGCATTGAGACAAATTTTTCTTCGCATTCAATCGCATTATATAGCATTGAAACATATTAGAACTCTCGCATTAACACGCATTGAACGCGAAATATCCCACTTTGACTTCAGACGCATTCAAGATTTAGACGCTATATGCGAACTCTCGCATTAAAAAGTATTGTGCTTCCGTCCTAATCCGAGGTTGTTGCAAATCAGATTTCCAGAGAACATCTCTTGAAATGTGAAGCAATACTTTTTAATCTGACGTTTTTTGCCGGGTAGGCACAGCAGAGATTTCCACGGAAAATATTAAGCTTAGTGTGACGTGTAAGTATTTTTTTCGACTTATTTTCAAAATTATTTTCAAGATTCTTATTCGAATATACATTTATAATATATTATGCATTGTTCCTTTATAGATGAAATGCATCAGTCTACCACTCAGACAATAAACTTTCGGCTAGGAAAGTTTGAAACTGTATTGTCCTATAATAATGAATTTCTTGTTGTTCTTGAATCACTTCTTAAGTTAAATTTTGTTATTCGATATTTTTTCTAATTTTTTGAACATCTTCCCAATAGGAAATTACAGACTTGGGCCGATGCTTACAACTGGCGCGGTAGCGCGCCAAGAGCAATGTTCCAACACTTGGCTAGCCAATCCTGGCATAGTACGGATATTGACACTGAATCTGCACTGTGCCTAATATAAGTTCCAATATCGTCAGACCAGTATCGACCCAGTACGGATTCTGTGCAGTATTAAACAAAAATCCGCCCTGGTTCTACGGGCTAATGCCAACTTCAAGCCCAATGGTGACACGATAATGGCACAGTCTAGGGCACAGAACTGACTGTAACAAATAGTAAACCACTGTCTCGCGATTGTCTGCTGGACCTGGGCGGAGTAATGGCACGATACTGGTGTCGTACACATTTCAACAAATGGTGAAATATTGTCCCAAGGTTTTGCCGGATCTCGGTGGAGTACTGGCTTGATACTGGTGTCGTACAAATTCTGGCATACGGCGAACTGTTGTCCCATGCCTTTTGGCCGGATATCGGTGGAGTACTGGAATGGTACTGGCGTAGAACAGACTATAAGAACAGGAGTCATTTGTCGTACTGTGCTGATACTTACTTCCAGTCCTTCACTAATACTTATACCCGCGACTTCCCGAGTACTAAATCACAGTGCTTATAGTCATTACTGCGCCAGTACTGATACCCAGCGCAGTATTTTAGTACAACCCCGAAGTTGGCGTTCTGTACTAAACAGCATTATCATCCGAAGATTACGCCACATCGACGCCAGTATTGGCTACCAGCACCACGCCAATGCTGTCGAACTCTGGCCAGTACTGACTCAATGCTGCGCCAGTTGTAAATTTCCCATTGGGTTACATAAACCGTATACTATGCATTCATGAGTATATTCAAATGTACTTTTTTATATCATGGGGGAATTCAAAACAAAGAGACGGCAAATTATAATTTGAAGAGAAAAATAATTTTTAATACAAAATAAAAATTTCGAATAACTTTTTATTTTTCAAGTTCCTTTCTTTGTTTGTTTTAAAGTTATATAAATATAATTTTCCTAGGTTTCTCGAGAAAGTTAAAAAAGATTTTTCAAGATTTCATGTATGTCGAAAAAGTATCTAGAAAATTTCCAAACAACTTTTTTGTCTCATTTTACAGTAGGGTGGGTCGAAAATAAATACTTTTGGAATTCGAAATCGCTACAACGCGGAAAAGTAGCGTATTGGGGTCCTAAAAAAGTATAATTAATTTGGAATCGATCGGCATGCAGCTTGGTTACCCGCGCTCGAAAAAAAGGTTTCAAAAATTTCTTGTTTGATGAGTTTTGAAATTTTATTGAGTTTCAATTTTTTTCACATACCTGGAGGTCAAAAAAGTCTTCTCAATTTTTTTCGGATTTTAATCTATCATTTTCTGAGAGATAAGTCCTATTTGATTTACCATTGTTTTTGGAAAATTTTTTTAACACGTTTGCAAATAGGAGGAGAATTATTTCAGGTACATGAAAACTTTTTAGTGACAAAAATGCATTAGAAAAAAAATCCCCAAGACTCAGAAGTCGATATTGGCAATACAGCGAATTTTTGAAATTTTGATTTTGGTATTTTGTGAACTTATCTGCATAACTTGTAGTTTAAACATTTTTGTGCGCATGTGTGGGGTTTTCAAAGATAGAAATACACTAGAAAAGAAATCCAAAAGACCCAGAAATCGAAATTGGCGATACAGCGAATTTTTGAAATTTTGATTTTGGTATTTCGTGAACTTATCTTTATAACCTGTAGTTTGAACATTTTTGAGAGCATGTGTGGATTTTTTAAACATAGAAATACGCTAGAAAAAAAATCGACAAGACCCAGGAATCGAAATTGGAATGACAGCACATTTTCTTATTTCGGAATTTTGTATCTACCAGAATTAATTTTTTTTATTTATAAGTTTAACATTTTTTGAAATTGCATGAAAAAAGAAAAAAATGGGTGAAATTGCATGCACAAAGAACGATACCTTCTTTCAGTTCGAAAAAGAATTGCATCTAAGGAAATCAGGTTCACAGGTAACTTTTTAAATTCAATAAACACCGATTCAGCATTTTTAAAAGTTGCTGTTTTCAATTAAAATTCCTGGGTCCTGCCGACTTTTTTTCTAGTGTATTTCTAGGTTTGAAAATTCCACACAAGCTCAGAATAATGTTTGAAGTACAAGTCATAAAGATAAGTTCATAAAATACCAAAATCAAAATTTTTTTAATACGCTGTATTGCCAATTTCGATTCCTGGGTCTTGTGGATTTTTTTTCTATTGTATTTCTATGTTTAAAAACCCACAGATGCTCACAAAAATGTTTCAACTACATGTTATGAAGATAAGTTCATAAAATACCAAAATCAAAGATGTTAAAATTCGCTGTTTTGCCAATTTCGATTCCTGGGTCTTGTGAATTTGTTTTTGTAGTGTATTTCTATGTTTAAAAAACCCACACATGCTCACAAAAATGTTTCAACTACATGCTATGAAGATAAGTTCACAAAATACCAAAATCAAAATTTTAAAAATTCGCTGTAATGCCAATTTCAATTCCTGGGTCTTGGGGATTTTTTTTCTAATTCATTTTTGTCACTGAAAAGTTTTCATGTACCTCAAATAATGGTACAAATAATGGTAAACTAAATAGGAATTATCTCTCAGAAAATGATAGATTAAAATCCGAAAATAATTGAGAAGACTTTTTTGACCTCCAGGTATATGAAAAAAAAAGAAACTCAATAAAATTCTAAAATTCTGCAAACAAGAAATTTTTGAAACCTTTTTTTCGAGCGCGGGTAACCAAGCTGCATGTGGATTGATTCCAAATCAATTATACTTTTTTAGGACCCCAATACGATACTTTTTCGCGTTGTAGCAATTTTGAATTCCAAAAGTATTTATTTTCGACCCACCCTATTTTACAGGATTTTACATAATTTTAGGAATAATTTGAGTCAGTTTAAAATATATTTGGAGGGATGATGCTCCAGCATATTACAATGCTTGGATACCCTTCATGAATATTTCAAAACACCATTTACATTGCACTTGGCATGATGACAAAAATTGGACTAAAAATATTCATTTAAAAGTTAAAAATAAAAATAGAACGGAAGAAATTTTTCACCAGTGTAGGATACTCTTCGAAGAAATTGATAAAAAAATTCTTTGACGCTTTACATGGTTTTCTTGACATGTGCGATGCAGATCCTGAAACTGAAGATTTTGGAAGGTATTTTAGTCAGTACTATGCTGAAAATCCCGAACTGTGAGCCTACTGCTTTCACCTCGGCTTCGGGCTAAACACCAACATGTTTCTAGAAGCTCTTCACAAGATGATGAAGTATTCCCAGATAACAAAATGCTTGCAAAATGATGGCGTATCCGCACGCATATCTGCGGATCAATCCGCACAATGTGCTCTCACCTAATGAGACATATGCGTCATCAATTGAGGCTCAAATCGCTCGCACGTTATGACAGTCATAATCTGCGTCACACATCACTTGCAAATTATGATTCTTCATTAGAAATCTTACAAATTTATATTTATGACTATTATTATTATGAAATAAAAGGAAAGTAATTAATTTGTTAAAAATTTTGTTTAAAGAATTAAAAACAATACGTGTTTTCACGATTGTGAAACTTTGCGCAAACATACACACATTTATCGCACGACAGGGCGATGAGCAGAGTTTCTTTAATGACAATTATTTATTTAAATTATTAATCAATAATTTATTTTGCAACAGGAGCAACGCACGTATAATATACTTAAAAATTTTCAACTTTTTCAGTATTTTATTAATAATCCAGCCACCACTAAATATATACTTCTGTATGCACTGCGAGGTCTAGACAGATTACTTTATACTTTTTTTAAAAGTTAGCCGGTAATTTTTTCAATAAGTTTTTTCAAACAAATACAGTATTTATAAAAAAGATTCAATTATTTCAATTAAGAGTTTCACATTTTTCCGAATTTTGAGGTTAGGAATATGAAATCACCAAAAGGGGACAAAGAAGTATGGATATATTACTTCTTCGTTTAGGATTCCCAGTGGGCAAAAAATTAAAACACATCTTACGACGTCGTATGTCCGTGTCGCAAAGATGACGTAAAATCATCTTTGCGACATTAAAATGTCTTAAAGAAGTGTTAAAGATATATTTACGACACGGACATAGGACGTCTTTGCGACGTCGTAAAAATGTCGTGGATGCCGTAAAGACGTCCTCCGTTTTTTTTGCCCACTAGGATTAATCAATTCAAAATTTAGGTAGTCACCATGTGTACGTTAATATTACACTGATGTTATAGCGACAACGCACCAAATAAATATAAGAGGAATTTCAACAATACAGAGAAAGCACGCGAGAACACTCTAGAGCTGTTGCCGAAATTTAGTCGAAATATATGTCAACATAGAACATATGTCAAAACTATATGCATGCGGTTTTGGGAGAGACGTTCAACTTCGTTGGTCAAATCAGCCTCCCATCTTCCACCATTTGATTCTGCTAAGCGCGCCCGCTTCATTCAAATTCGTAAACGCACTTGGTAATTTTTATTTCAAAAAGTAATAATTCTATTAATATAGAAATCTCCTTCATAATGTATGTAATACATAAAATATATAATAATTACTAATTATTATATAATAATAAAATTTCAGATGTACTGTTTATATTTAAAAATTAAAATATAAATTTATAATATTACGAAGATTTATTTTTATTTTTATCTTCATATAATTGTAAAAATAAAATTCCATTTAATTACTTTCGCGGCAAACATTTATTTATTTCGTCAGGAATGTGTAATGCCAGTTTGTACACCAATTTCATATGTGTTGAAAATTTAACCTTTATAAATTTAAAAAGTCAATAATATATATTATTATTATTATTTCTTTAAGATGTTTGACAACTATTTTGCCTTTATGATGCCGTCACATGTGCGTCGCATTTTTCTCACATTTTGTGAAGGCATATGTGATAGCGAAATGCAAGTCATAACGCGCGCAGCCACGTGCCCATCATTCCATGATGGCGAAATGGACACTCTCTTGCACGCGCAGCATGAGAATCACACAGTGCAGGTTATGTGCATATCACAATTGTTATCTGGGTTATTATTTTAATGGTAGTCAGAACAAGAGGGTCGATAAATGTATAG
>CAKNYM010041056.1:0-40354 GCA_932195095.1 Andricus curvator
GGGACTCATATAAAGAGGAACTCAAAGGGAGGCTTGCGGAATTCCCCGCAAGCTATGGTACCATTCATGAGTTGGAGCACGCCGCAGATTTTCTGCGAAGGGCTCTGACAACATCATATGAGAACAATTGCCCTACAAGCACAATTAAGTCTAGGAAGGGAGCAGAATGGTGGAACACCCACCTGGAGAAACTCCGTAAAAAGATAAGAATGTCGTGCAATAGGGCAAATAGAACTAAATTGCCTTCGGACTGGGACATCTATAAGACGGCCCAGTGTGAATACAATTAAAACATGAGGAAGTATAAGCAGGAAGATTGGAGGAGCTTCTGCGAGCAATCGAAAAATATTCCGGAAACAGCGAGGCTCCACAAGATCCTGGCGAAAAATCCGGAAGCTCGCCTCGGGCTCATAAGGCTCGATAATGGTGAGTTTGCCGAAGATGAAAAAGCAACGCTGGATCACCTGATGGAAGTTCACTTCCCGGGTTTTCAGCGAATCCGAACCGACCATGAGGAGGAAGGCCGGGGCCAAGGTGTGGAAAGGGCCGACTGGAATTTCGCCGCTAAGGTCGTTGATTACAAAAAGGTGGAATGGGCCGTAGGGTCCTTCTGTCCCTTTAAATCACCAGGGGCGGATGGCATTTATCCAGCGCTTTTACAAAAAGGCATGGATGTAGTCGTCCCTCCTCTGACAAAATTATCTAGGGCAAGTATAGCGCTTAAACACGTGCCATCGGCATGGAAGGATGGCAGAGTGGCCTTCATACCCAAACCTCGGAGGGAGGGTTACACTGCTGCCAAAGATTTTCGACCGATCAACCTAACGTCTTTTATCTTGAAGACGCTGGAGAAGCTGGTCGAGAGATACATTAGGGATGAGGTGCTCTTGGCCTCCCCGCTGCATAAAGGGCAGCATGCTTTCCAGGCAGGCTGCTCGGTAGAAACTGCTCTTCATGCTGTTGTGGCAAAATTGGAGCAGCAGCTGGAACAAAAGGGGTACGCTGTGGGCGCTTTCTTGGATATAGAGGGTGCTTTCAGCAATACTCCTCCAGAAGTCATATGTCGAGAAGCTTTGAGATGTGGCGTGCCGGACCAGCTAGTTTGCTGGATAGGAAGCATGCTGCATCGAAGAAGACTCGAAACCAGATGGGGTGAATGCCTAGTAAGGGGGATAGCTCCGCGGGGTTGCCCACAGGGGGGTGTCCTGTCGCCCCTCCTGTGGTGCATTGTAGTGGACGGCCTTCTTCGAAGGCTAAATAAAGAGGGGTACTATACTCAGGGATACGCGGATGACTTGTAATCCTAGTCATGGGGGCTCATCTGGAAACGCTGATGGGTCTTATAAGGTCGGCGCTGCGCATCGTAGAGCTCTGGTGCGATAGCTCAGGGCTCTCGGTAAATCCGGAAAAGACCAATCTGGTCATTTTCACGAGAAATTATAAAGTTCCGAAAGTTGACGCTCCTGTATTCTGTGGTGGGAAGCTGACTTGTTCAGACTCGGTTAAATATCTGGGAGTAATCCTAGATGGCAAGCTGAACTGGGCAAAGCACCTGGAGACCCAATGCAGGAAATTTGTCATGACTTTTTGGATGTGCAGGGGAGCCTTAGGGTTAATGTGGGGGCTAGGGCCTAAAATGCTTGCATGGCTCTACTCTGCTGTCTTAAAACCCAAGCTCCTACATGCGGCCGTGGTCTGGTGGCCACGGGTGGAACTTAAAACAATGCAGGACAGGTTGCGAAGATTACAAACGCTAGCATTTAGGGACTTGACTGGAGCAATGAGGACTGCGCCCACAGCGGCGATAGGATTCATGCTCTGTGAGGAACCCCTACATGTTGCGATAACCGCTAGAGCGGCACACGCGATGGGCCGTCTGGAAAGAGCAAATAGATGGACTCCGGGAACTAGACACACTAGACTCCCGAGTGATATCAGCGCACTACCGATTCTACATATGAGGCAAGATAAAATAACAAAACGCTTCAACTTCGCCAAAGCTTTCCGCGTCTGCATCCCAAGCAGGGATCTGTGTAAAACAAATGGTAACCCACTTCTCCAGGGGGAAATTTGGTATACAGATGGCTCCAGGGGAGAGGGAGGGTCAGGAGCAGGAATTTATGACAGCAAGAGAGGGAAAGGTACAGGGATCACACTTGGGCGACACGCTACTGTCTTTCAAGCGGAGACCCTGGCCGTCCTTCGCTGTGCTGAAATACTAATAGAGCAAAACGCTGCTGGCAAACAGATTACGATTTGTTCGGACAGCCAAGCGACACTAACTGCAATAGGGAAACCAGACATAACATCAGAACTGGTTTGGGAATGCAAAAAGGCATTAAACCAACTTGCAGAAAAAAACAAAGTGGCTCTCATATGGGTCGCTGGTCACACAGGGATCAAGGGCAACGAAAAGGCGGACCAGTTGGCGAAACGCGGTGCAGCGAGCGAATTCATAGGACCGGAACCGGTACTGGGAATAGCGTCTTGCTGTGTCGGGATGGCCATTAAAAGCTGGATCCGAACAAAACACCGGAAATGCTGGGAACAAACCCAGGGTTGCCGTCAGGCAAAATCCATCATGGGGTATACCTATAGGATGGGCAGAGCTAGGGAAATCCTGGGTTTACCCAAGAAAGATATAAGGACAGTGGTACGGACCCTAACAGGGCACAACCACTTGAACTATCATATGCACAAAATGGGGTATAACGCCACGACAGAGTGCAGGAAATGCGGCAGAGATGACGAAACATCCCTGCATGTATTATGCCAGTGCCCGGCATTAGCTAGGCTCAGGCAACAGACCCTCGGGCCCATTTTATGGACACAGAGGAGAATTGCAACACGATCAGTGGTCAACATACTGTGCTTCGTCAAGAGGTCTGGATTCGACTGCTGAGAGTGAATAAGTAAGGGTGTGGCACAATAGGCTTGTGGGCCCTATACCCCCCATGTGAATTTTTGAACCCTATGTATATTAGGCTGGCCAAAAATTTTTTTGTTGCTGTCTCACTTCCCTATTTTCTTTTATTTGGTAAAAAAAAAGTTTAATTTTTTATAATTAAAAAAAAAAAATTAATTCGTGGTCTAAGGCCTCTAAACGCTCTAAAGTTCTAATTTTTTTATGTCTGAAAATGACAAATGGCATATGACAAACGTAAACGCAATAAGTATGACAATAAAATTATGGTAGGCATCACTGAAAATAATTTCATCCTAATTTTATTCAGCGCAGAAAAAACAAAAGGTAAAAAGGATGTTTACCTGAAACAATTTTTAAGTTTTATTTTTTTTTGTGTGAGAATACTACCGCTAAAAATAAAAAAACATCCTTTATAGGGGATTGACGTTTGATAATGTGCTTTTTCAATATACCACAGATATTTTCGACCTTGAATGATTAAAAATGCGACCTTTAGAAAGTTAAAATGTGTAAAATTCCGTCTTTTTGAGAAAAGTGCCTAACGGTTTTACTATGATGTCAGAAAATCAGGTTGGGACTGATTAAAAAGTAATATCACCTCACGCAAAATAGGGTACGATTCTTAGAAAGAAGTAACTACCCTCTATAAAGAATATAAATTTATATTAGGTTTCTTTTTTATTTTCACACCGAACTTTTAAGATACTTAGGGTTTTAAACATACCCGCATCATAACTTAGAATTAGAAAACGCTTTATTTAACACAATTACCCCCGAAAATTAAAAAAAAGTATCCCCTGAAGAGTCTTTAATATCGCAGGATAGTACCATAATTTGCATGAGGTGATAGTATTTTTTAATAAGTCCCACTTTCTGACATCCTAGTAAAACAGTTACGCACTTTTCGCAAAAAGACGGTATTTTACCATTTTGTTTTATCAAGGGCAAAAATATGCATCCTTTTTTTATTGGTTCATGTGCACACATGACACAACTAATGTGCCACAACTAATGTATATAATTATGTATAGGTGAAAATCAAACAGTTTAAATTATTCAATTTTAAACTTTTTTGAAAAAATGTATTTCATAACAACGTACAACCTTTTTCTCTTCATATTAATCACAATAAAAGTTAAAATAATAATGAGTGAGATAAAAACGTAGGCTCCTATTTAAAAATTTTTTTTTCAAATTTAGTTAGAAGTATTTCATTTTATTTAATAAAAATATTTTTTGTCCGACACCCCTTGAAAACGCGCCATTGCATGCACGTGAGGCAGGCGTAATGTGGCCGCCTCCAGCCCCGTGACGTTCGCACATGCGCACTCCGCCGCCGGGACAACATGAAACTTTACGCCCGCTACAACACACTTTACGCCCGCTATATAACACTTTACGTCCGCTACATAAAACTTTACGCCCGCTACACATAATTATCTTTATCTTTTAAAAAATGGTATCGCTGGACCCTACAGTCTTCCTTCTGCAAAGTACGCTATTTCTTTCTTTCACTTATAATCTAAAATTGTCAAGTACAACAAACATCCTCTATCTGCTTAACATGCTTGTTTTCAAGAAGGATAGGACAATAAGTATAGTGTGTATCAAGAGCGTACGGCTATTTTGCCTCGTGCGACTGCCGACCTCGCTTCGCTCGGGCGGCAAGTTCACACTCGTCAAAATAGCCTTCTTTACGCCCTTGATACACAATATACTATTTCGTGCCGCAATGATAATTATATCTGCTTTTAGAGCCACCATGTAGGTAAAATTTGATTATTTTTTGTGCAATATAATTGATAAAACAAGGAATTTCAAGGTTATTTACAAATTACTTTTAAATGAAAAAATAATGGGAATATCGATTCTTTTCCTTCTTGCAACAAAATTGTATTATTATGAAGTATATTTTTACGTGGAAATAACCTATCAATAGATTTTTTGCAGATAAGAAATAGTCACCTTCAAAATATAGTTCTTCTAATAATAAACCCGTGTTACCGGATGATACCAAATAGTTGTACAATTTTCTTTGGTCTCCTAAATCGGTTATTTTGGTCAAATAAAGACACTTGCGTGTAATTAAATTTGTACATTTTGAAGTGTATTTAATAATCTTCCATTTTTAGTCTAGTTAAATGAGAAAATTGAGCTCCTAAATCATAAATTCAATAAAAAACTGTTTTGTCAACCGATGGCATAAAAACTCGGAGAAATTTAAAAAGTATATAATACTCTGTAATTATAATGAGAAACAAAAAATAAACTGTATTTTTCGATTTTTCAATTAATTAGGAAGTTATAACCGTATTGATAATATTATCAGGAGCTATATGTTTTAACATAGTGGGAGAAAAATGGCTTAATAAAGCCCTGTAATAAAAAAAAGAATTTCTCTAAATAAAAGCGTATAAAATTCCAGAGACATGATATTGTCAACTTTTTGATATTCACCCGTATATATTATTCCTAAAGAAAAGCGAATCCAATCGTATATGAAAAAGAAAATCTTCATACCACCTGGAAATCGGTGTTGTACAACTCATATTTTAACAAATCGAAGAGGAAGATCTTGGCCATTCAAAAGTGCATTCCAACACCGCAAGTCTCAGCGCGTCAAAGTTCTCCAAAATAATGGAAACTCTTTCCATCAAATTTGATTCGACATTGCTTGACAAAATCGGCGAATTCAGTCGTTCAAAAAAAAAAAAAAATTTATATATATATATATATATATATATATGAAGGGTCATGGGGAAAAATGATCATAGTGCGATTTTGTAAATTATAAACAAAACCGATTTAAAACTTTCGATAGCTTACACAGGAGTCACAAATATAAAAGAGGATAATGAATTATATATTTTTGTTTCTAAACTCTTCATTTAACAATGCCAAATAGAAAAAATCCACAATTTTTAATTCATCTATTAAAATTAAGGGAAGTAGAAAAAAATGTATGGATATTGGTCGATATTACCCGTTCTAGCTACAAAACACTTAATCAGCATCGATTGGCGGATCATCTACATACTCCTCGTCGCATTCCTGAGTGTTTTCAGTTGCGTTTTTCGGAATTAATGATTCGTAGAATCTTTTTGCTTGAGGTTTAATAAAAAATTGAGCAAGGTTTAATAAGTCCCTGTGTTTTGCAGCTGTTATGGCCAAAGTTCTTTCGTTTGCCCTTTTGCCCTTTTTTCCTTTTCAATCTGCATGAAATGATATATTATAGAACTTTAGTAACGATTAAAATACTTAAGAATTCCTCCAAATTATGATTAAAGTAAAATCAGTCCTTAAAAATACCTCTCATTTGTTCGATCGGCGAGTTAAGATTTGAGGTTAGGAACTGTCCCCAGTAAGAGGATTTATGTAAACTGTACTCAGAGTTATCTTGGTCAAACTTAATTATTCTAATCGTTCTCGTAGGTGCTGAACACTTAGATGGATAGAACCCTGACAGGAAATTTCTCTATGTTTTAAGTTGAACATCATTGGCACAGTTGATCACTATGAAAGGGGAAGGCTTATGCCGACTGTTTCCAATAACATTCCTCCAGTCATCAGGTGTTTCAGTATAAGACTTCGCGTTGATGAGGCTCATATTTTTGTCACATTCTAAGTAGGAGTGTCTTCGGATTGGGAAAATAACAGCAATAAAGTCAAAACGATCTTAAACATATACTGTGTAGAAAAGAAAGCGAATGACAGTGTGGTTTTTGTTTTGACCAGCTGATAAAGTCAAAACGATCTTTAACATATACTGTGTAGTAAAGGAAGCAAATGACAGTGTGGTTTTCGTTTTGACCAGCACATCTGTCACAGAAAATAGCCAATTCTCAAGCTTCTGAGCATAATACGTTATTGAAAAAATGTTCTAGCCTAGAACAAACACAATCAGCTCCTCTGTGTACAACAATTTAGTCGTATGTGCAAAATACGGACTCAGAATTATGTGACACGTGTACATTAAATCAAATGAAACTCAACTGTCGACGGTACTAAACATCGTTAGTAGTGATATTTGGCGTGGATAACCAAACGAAATGTTAAAGTTTTCTACGAAAATATCATGAAACGTAGTGTAACCTACTTAGTTTTCCTGATTATTTTCTGAATACATACGATGAAGCTTTTAAATATTTAATTCTTCAGGTAGGTAATCTTGGACGTGTCTTTTAATGAGTAATGGGACTTTCTACCTCTTATATATTTAATAAACTCCATTACTTTTGTTCGAGTAGATTCCGATAGTTTACAAGGTCTGTTGTTGTGTTTCCCCTCCCATCATTTAAAATGCTTTGCAGATCTGTCAATTTCTTCTTCAACATTTGTACGCGACTGCCTGAACTGGGAGATATGTAATAAGGCCACTCAAATATCGGTTTTGCTAATTATAATCAGCCATGTCATTGAAATTCCAAATAACGCGATTTCGCTGCTCTGGACTGACGGTTTCAAAACATTTTAAATGTCCACATTTACAGCATTCACCTGAATCGTGTGTTAATGCACGAGGTTTCTTCATGACATCCCTCATACGGCCAGATTTTTTCCTTTTTGAGTGCGAATTTGAAGGGCAGTTTCATCAACTTCTTCTGCGACACCCGATATCTTTCCCCTCTAATTTTACTGAGACTTTGATCAAACTTCTCATAAACGAATTACGTTTTGAATTTGCCGGTAATAAGCTGTAAGATAAAACTGCTATTTCATATTTTTCAAAAAGTAGACAATGATGGTTTTTCCCCGTGACCCTTCATATATAGTTAAAAGTTTGTCATAAGGACAACCGCAAGATTTCGCTGGGAGCGGGTGCTAATCTGAAATATTGCACCCGCTCCCAGCGAAGTCGTGGTAAAATTTCAGCTGTAAACACGTCTCACGACTGGGAGATAGGAGGTTACAGTCTGCGACGATCCGGCAAAAGTCTCGTGCACCCTGAGGACACGGAGCGATCCAAGGACGACCCCCTTATGCTTTCTCCCCGCAAGTCTCTCAGCATTTTGTTGACACACAGGGATGCTTTTCATGCTATTAACCAGTGAAACCTTGGCACCTCCAACAGCGCCGATGATCAAGACGATTAGCTTAGCAGAATATTCCGAGTATAACCGTCGCAACTCCCTTATAAGATCTTTATACCTCTCTCTCTTTTCTTTCTCCTTGACTATGAGGTTTTTGTCAGCTGGTGCCGAAAATTCGATAGCGAACATGGTTCGTTTCTCGAAGTCAAGGAGAACTATGTCAGGCCTCGAGTGCGCAACAGAAACAATTGTCGACAATATGTAGTTCCAGTATATACGGCACTTCTCATTTTCGAAAATTGACTCTATTTCCCCAGGAGCGTTCAGCAGAGCGGTATTTGGGCTGATGCCGTTTGAGTGACAGAGATGGTAATAAAGCACTCTTAGTGCCGCATTGTACCTTTGGATGTAGGTCGTTCTCGCATGAGTTGGACGACTAGAAAGCGTGTGTCCTAGATGCTCGCGGTGTGCATGACATGCTCTGCAGCTATTATCGGGAATATCTTGGCTCAAAATGTGGCGACGGTATGCTAGAGTGGAAATGACACCGTCTTGACATGCCAAAATGAAACCTTCCGTGCCCGACTTCAATTCGAGTAATTGAGGGAAGTATACGTTAGCTCATACGACATCGACTGATCTTCCTCATTTCTGTGGAAGATGCCGTGCATCCTCTTTTCGAGGAGCTGTTCGCGGAAGGTTTTCTCCTGTGCTTTCTTAATCCGGGCCTTCGGGAGTGAGTATTCAAAATGGATGAGATTTGATGCATTTTGCTCACCCCTGATATTGAAGTCAAGGCCGAGTGTTCCAGCAGCCTCCTCTGCTGCTTTGTACACAAACGCCCGCTTGCCCACTTCTTCGTGTTTCCAGACCATTTTAAGGAGAGGGTCTTGTCCATTTGCGACTATATGTGCTGTACCCAGAATAATCCTGTTGTGAAGAAATTCAAGATTTAGTATTCCGCGACCACCTAGGCGGCTTGAGATATAAAGTCGCGGAACAAAAGGCTTAAGGTGCATGCTTTTGTTCATGTGCAAAACCTTTCGTGTCCCGATATGAAGGGATCTGAGTTCGTCCTTCGTCCATGGAACCACTCTAAATGAATAGAGTACTACCGGGACGGCAAGCATGTTCGTTGCAGATACTTTGTTCGTCGCCGAGAGTTAGAAAGACCAAATCTGCCGGATGAGATGTTTATATCTGCTTCGCAGAGTATCCTTTATACATGTCACGTCTTGAATGCGGCTATGTGGCACGCTCAGGTATGTATAGGTGTCTTCAGCGCTAAGGAGTCGTATAGCGCTTCTGTCGACGAGCTCAGGGTCTTCGGGGTGCCATTAAGTTTTACTTTCTTCAAATTAACCTTGGCGCATTTCTCTAACCCGAACTCCATTCCAATCTCTTAAGTGTACTCTTTGACAATGTCTAGAGCTAGATGTAGTTTCTCTTGATTTCTAGCACAGATCTTAAGATCAACCATGTAAAATGATGACATCCTGCTACGCCTTTCTTTAAGCCACGTTGTTCATACATCTCTCGACACACAGGTCCAATTGTCCGAACAATCCTATCATTTAGGATAGCTGTAAAGATCTTATACAGTGTGTTCAGACAAGTTATTGGCCTGTAATTCGTAGGGTCATCTAAGTTGCCCGTCTTCGGCAGGAGCGCTGTGCGCCCTTCCACCAACAACTCCGGAATAGGCTCGTTCGACTTTAGATATGAGGTGAAAATTCGGGCCAGATGCTGGTGGGTTGAACGAAACTTCTTCCACGAGAAGGTCTTGATACCATCTGCACCTGGAGCGGAATAGTTCTTCATGCCTCTCAATACGTTTTTCACCTCTTCGGTAGTGATAGGTGGGTATTCTTCCTCAGCTGTTATGAGGGCATTGCACAGCTCCTTGAAGCTATTCATGTTCTTCGAGCCTTCTTCAAGTGGATGTTGGATTTCGCAGACTTTTCTCCAAAATGCTCTCCAAAATGCAAAATGCCAACCGTTCGTTTTGTTTTACGGTTTGCTTCTGCCAAAGTTCTCGCTGCATTGTACACACTACAATTGATAGTCCAGAGGTCGGATTCTTCGGAAAAATCTCCACGAAGCTCATCCTCCAGTTCAGTCAGATCTTAGGGCTTGGAAGAAACCTGAATGTTGATGTATCTCCGTGTCTTGAAGCATCGTTCTTCCTCTACTGGATGCCTGTTCGCGGTTGGTCTTAGTGTCGCCTCTCTTTCTCTGTTGCCGGCTTGTTCTAGCTGCGGTTGAGTAGGCCGAGATCCTTGGCCTGAATCTTAACATCAGAAGTGAGGAAAGTTCATTACTCCATCTAGATGCTTTACTTCTAAAAGCTGAAGTAAAGAAAGCAGAGGTAGAAAATTTCCGCCAACAGCTACTCGACAGGAAAATGCACGGAAACTTTCACAGAAATGCAGAAGAACAGTCCTTTTCAAAGGAGCAAACTTTTGCTTCCGTCAGATCATCAGGACTTATTTCAGGTACCGAAGGTTTCATTTTCGTATGACAGGACGGTGTCAATTCCACCTTAGTATACAGTTACCGTATTTTATGTCAAGTAGTTCCCAGCGATAGGTGCAGAGCATGTCACACACACTCTGAGTACCTAGAACACATACTATCTGGGTGTCCCACTCACGCGGGAACGCCGTATCTCTACGGACATAATGCGGCCCCAAGAGTGCTTTATCACAATCTTTGTCGCTCTTACGGTATTGGCTGCGATCCCGTCCTGCCAAATGCTCCGAGGGAGATAGAGTCAATTGTCCAAAATGAGAAGGGCCACATTTTCTGGAACTACGACTTCCGGACAGCAGTCTCCGTTGCACATTCGAGGCCTGTCATCATTCTTCAAGACTTCGAGAAACGAACTATATTCGTGGTCGAATGCTCGGCAGCGTCCGAATACAACATCACTCCCAAGGATTCAGTTGAGGTAATTGTCCTCGTGATCTGTGCTCTCGGAGGTGCAAAACTATCACTGATTCGTGACCTTAAAGCAATACCCGCGTGCCAAAAATATGCTAAGGCACTTGCGAGATGGATGCAGACGGCTGTCATACTTTGGTCGCTTCGTGTCCTCATGAGACACGAAGGTTGCGTCAGTCTGTCGTTGTGATTGTATCGTTCCCTGTGACCACCCATCTTACGATCGTGAGACGTGGCCATATGTGTGATTCACTGCAGTTCTACTGGGAGCCGGTGTCATTTTTAGATGGTAGTTGCTCTCAGTGGGATCATGCGCTGGTTGTTTAACCCTTTTGTTTTTGAATTATATATATATATATATATATCTCACGGTCGTGAGACGTGGCCATAGAAGTGATTTACCGGGCGACCTCTCAGAGTATACAGCATTATCCTTGCATGCGGGGATCTACAAGGATGGACGAACCCATTTGCCTAGCTGCTCGTGGGAAAAACAATGATAACACCAAGCATAGTCGTAGTAAGTGATTTTCAAAATAATAGAACCCACAACAATGCCCATTACCCTAGAGTTGGTGGAGCCAATCAATACAGAGTCAATGCGATGGACCGGCAGAATCTCAATACTTTTAAGTGAACGGATCGACTCATGGACGACCTGCTAGAGTGCTAGGATGCCAGTATGGCCCCAAAACGAGAAGTTTACGTAGCGCGAAGGGAGAGGGAGAGGTGTGTCAGAGAAAATGAACAGTTTTTCTCTGGCCCATCTCGACTGTGCAGTGTCCTCATAATACCTGATGACGAATGCCCACCTATCTCTTTCGAGGAGGTGAAAAAAGTATCAATAGGCATGAAGAACTATTCCACTACAGGGCCAGATGGTATCAAGACCTTATGGTGGAGGAAGTTTCCTACAACCCACTAGCATTTGGCGCGCATTTTCATCTCATATTTACAGTCGGAAACGCCCATTCCAGAGTGGTTGGTGGAAGGATGCACAGTGCAACAATTAATTAATTGTCGAGAATGAGACGTGCCGCATATACTGGAACTTCATATTGTCCACGATTGATCTGTAGCTCACTAAAGGCCTGACATAATTCTCCTTGACTTCAAGAAGCGAACCATGTTCGTTATCGAATTTTCGGCAGCAGCTGACAAAAACATCATAGCCAAGGAGAATGAACAGAAAGAGAGGTATAAAGGCCTTGGATGTGCCAAGCTTTCACTGGTTAATAGCCTGAAAAGCATCCCCGCGTGTCAACAAATTCCTAAGACACTTGCTCCGTGTTTTGAGGTTAGTTCGCCAGGCGGCTTATCCAAAATGTGTTTACTACATTCCTTGATTGGATGGCTGTATAAATTAGATTAAAGAATACAAATTATCACAAATTTAACGAAAGATAAAATTTGGAAGGGCAATAGTTCTCATATAAACACAAAATCTACAAGATCCATTTCATTTAGTTTACTCAAGAAACTTGAAGCTTAATTGAATGAGTGCCAAGAGTGCGAAATTTGAATTCAACCCAACAAACTGGATTTTGAAACCAAGCCAACGATGTGTGTAAATATCTAACGCTGGAAGCAACGATACCGCATGACATTTGGATTATGAATTCAACCAAATTACGCCTGTAAATGCACAAGGGTAAAAGAAACTAAACAAATTTACTGAAGGTGTAGCAACGCGATCCATAATTAATTAAAGGACTAATGATTTGAACTTTACTATTATATGGAAAAACTGAAGTACTACATAATCTCACTCACCAGTGCTTAACGAAGAGAACGGGTTTAAATAAATTTCAGCTTGTAATAACCTTAAAAGTTTGTTTATTCAAGAAAAATATTTAACCCAATTTTACAATGTGGATTCTTAACTGAGTTTGAAAGTTAATCTTTAAACGTAATTATACTAGTGAAACATAATTAAAACAAAAATTCACAATGGTCATTATAAAACTTTTTTTGATAATAAAAATCTTCCTAAAATTTCAATTTCAAAAGAAGACTTAACTTCTGTTCTAATGTAACCAGCATTCTCGTTCTTATAAAAATGTCCAGTCGGGATCGTTCTTGTCATGCTCATTATGCTCGCTAAAATATTATGTTTCTTCAACTCAATATGTGGACAACTGCTTGACACTCGGGACTTTGTAACGAATGAGCAGAGTTACTGTAAAATCGCAAAGAATCTATAAGTTCATTAGGATCTGTATGAAGTATTATACAGCAGCATTCTCGACTGAGTTGAGGACACACCTTAAACAGTAGTTTACTTAACCCTTCGAGGACAACGTGGAATCCTGGGACGTACAGAGCAACGTGGGGTGTTCGCACACCCCACTCTGTTTTTTGCGTTTGAATTTTTAATGGCGCTTTTCCGGGTTTCGAGAAATACTTGGACTCAATCTCAAATACCTAGAATAAAAAAAAAAAGAAGAATAAAAAAAGCAGCAGGGGCTGAAGTGATACTGAAAGAGAAGGTACTCAAAGCGGGAAGCCTTCCTGCAACCTGTACACAGCGAATATGCGTTTTTTGATCCGTTGGGGTGGCCATACACCCCACGTTCTCCTCGAAGGGTTAATCCATTTGAATCGTCCGCCTTCTTCTCCTTCTTCTCCTTCTACCTCTTCTCCTCCTTCACTTTATTGTTATCAACATTAACAACAGCATCATTATCATCATCATCATCATGTTCCTGATCCTCTTCCAATTTTTCTTGATCCTCCTCCTTCTCATCTTCATCTCGATCCCCAGCTTTCTCGTCCATATCATGCTGCTTCTCATCTGCTCTAACCTGATTCTCCTTTTTCGTTCTCTTAGTCGTAAAAGACTCAAACACATCATGATATTCAGCAATTTTACTAAGAGAGCGTAAATTCATGACAGTCACTTTCATCGTACCCAGTCACGTTGACGGGAAGAAGTTTTGCTTTCCTGCATGAGTACATCTGATGCCTCTTCAAGGCGTCGACTTTTGAATAGACTTTTAGACAATCTTGACAAGCAGAAGACATCTTAATGTTGTATAATGAGTGAATGGCATTGAATCAATGACGACATAGCTTATATAGCAGCTCGCTTGTACATGTGGCTATGGTGAAGGTGGAGGTGGACTAGTGGTGGTGGAGATGGGGTGGTGGAGTGGTTGTGGTGAAGAAGGAGTTGGGGATATAGTTGCTTAATTCATGTATATAAAACCTGTTTTACACAATTCCTCAGCGATAAAGATGATTTCATTGGCATAATGCTCATTGCCTATGTCCTGTAACGACAGGAGCAAACGAAGACGATCCACTAGTTCGATAGTATCATAACAGTAGAGATAGTTTGTTTTTAGATTATCGTTTGTGTGAAAGCAATTTCGCAATAATGATCTTATACTTGCTATTATTGCTAATACAAATAGGTTCAGAGGGACTGTAATGCTTCTTGTGAGCGTTTGTGTTGATGAGAATTTCTTGATAGTTATGTAGGTCGCACAAGCTTATGTGAGACTCTCCAGGTAGTGTAATGTTTATCACAATCACCGTAGGTACTGCTAGTTAAGAGGCAATCTTCCATTCAGTAAACTCTCAACCAATCCATCTTTGTCATAATCCTTTTCTTTCATCACTTCAACTATCTACATTCTACACCACCTCCACTACCACCTCCACTACCACCTCCACTACGACCTCCACTACCACCATCACCACCACCATCACCACCACCTGTGCAATGTTGTTTCAAAGTTGCAAAAACGTTGAAACAATGTTAAATCAACGTTGAAACATTGTTAAATCGACTTTGAAACATTGCTGAATCAACGTTGAAACAACGATGAATCAACGTTGAAACAATGTTGAATTAACATTGATTAAACAATGTTGAAACAACATTGCACAGAGTGTGCACAGGTGGTGGTGATGGTGGTGGTGTAGAATGTAGATAGTTAAAGCGATGAAAGGAAACGATTATGACAAAGACAGATTGGTTGAGAGTATACTGAATGAAAGGTTGCCTCTCAACTAGTCGTATCTATGGTGATTGTTATAAACATTCAACTACTTTAGGGCATCTTACTTTAGGAAAGTTAGATGTAATAAAGTTTCTCAGAATGCTTCGTCAAAACCGGAAATAATATTTGGATATGGTGTACGTAGACCAGACTCTTATGATCCGTGATACACCTATCCATTTTGATGATAAATTTCTCTACACGGGAGATAACAATAATTAAAAACTGTTAGCCTTCTCTAATTGTTATCTAGGCAGACACTGAAGAGTCTCACATAGGCTTGTGCTACCTAAATAACTATAAAGAAATTCTCATCAACACAAACGCTCACAAGAAGCATTACAGTCCCTCTGAACTTATTCGTATTAGCAATAATAGCAAGTAGAATATCATTATTGCTAAAATTATTCTACACAAACGATACTCTAAAGGTGGTGCTTCTCTATCCCAATGCCAGGTAGTGAAAAAAAGCCTAATAAGAACAAACTATCCCAACTATGAACTAAAAATAATAACAGCAATAAAGAAAATAATGATAGTAGTAAAAGTAGCAGCAGTAGTTCAGTAGTGGATAAACTGAAGGAAGTCTTAAAGCAAAAATGTAGCTCTCTTAGTAAAAATGCTGAATATCATGATGTGTTAAGGTCTTTTACGACTAAGAGAACAAAGAGGAAGAATCAGGTTGGAGCAGATTTGAAGCAGGATGATATGGACAAGAAAATTGGAGATCGAGATGAAGATGAGAAGGATGAGGATGAAGAAGAATTAAAAGAAGATCAGGAGCACGATGATGATTTTTTTTACGAGGGCTGGTGCAAAATGTTCAAGAACACACCGTGAAGGGTCCGCACTTCTCGGTAGTGTGGGGATCTTAGTCGCATCACTAAAATGACTCTGACATATATAATATTCAATTATACCTTACGTATAATTATACATTATACAAAATCAACTTTGTCATTATAATAATGCGGTAATACCGCACATCGGGCTCGTCGGCCTTCGACATGTTGGTAGGGTGCAGCTGATTGGGCTGTCATCTGGGAAGCTTCCTCAGCGCGGCTGCCTCCCTGAATGACGCGCATCTCATGGTCCCCGGAAGATGATCTGTCCAGGGTCCTCCCTCTTTTCCAGCGCAGAGATAACATTGTGGTCTGCTTTTGCATTCCACAGCTTTGTTCGAGTCAGCCTTGCGGCCGACTCCTCAATCAACTCCACAAAAGCCTTCAGGGTTCTCCTGTAGGCCTTTTTCGTCATACATACTCTGACTTCTCATACCTGGTTCTGTTTGAAGTGAATCTTCAGAGCGTCCTTGATCTCTCCTTCCTCCGTCGTTTCGTCTAGATCCAGGATCTCGACTTCGGTGCGAGGGACGAGCTCGCGTATGTTTCCGGTTCCTCCGGCTGCTTCCTAAATGTTAGAGGACAATTTGGTCCTGCCCTCTGCCTCACTTCGCACCTCAATGAGGACGTTACCGCTCCTTGTCTGCCTAACACCCTTGATTTTAAGACCAAGGGTGTCGGGCTTGATTTTGCTCTTCAGGTCCTTGAGGACCTGCGTTTAACTCTGCCCCTGAGCCGGTTTCACCTGCACCGCTTGCGGTCGAGTGCGTCTCAGGGCCTCCTTCTTCTTTCTCGGTGCAGAGGGGGATTTCGCTCTCTGCTCTCCTTCCTGCTTTGCTGATGTGCCCGCTTCATTGATGCGGGTCCTCAGCTTTTTGGCCGATGGTCTCTGGGCTGCCGTCTCCTGTGGACTCAGAGTAGGCTCTCTCGCTCTCTCCCGGGAGCAGGGTCTGCTTTCACCTGTGTTCTATTGAACACAGTCTATTGTGTCTATTGAGCCTGAATGTCTCTTCATTTCTTCGATGACCTCAAATGCGTCATCTAGCCCCGTTCTAATTGGCTTAAACATGCTTCGTTTAGTAGCACTAAAATCCTCAATTTTCTTCAGGATGTTCTCCATCTTCAGCATCAGATTGAATCCTCTCTCCATAGTCTCCTCGAATCCCAGCTTATAACATCTCACCTCACTTTTGAGGCTAGTGTCCTCCTCCTCCGTCCAGTCCAGTTCCCCACCAAACGCCTCCTCGTACAAGCTCTTCTCAGGAATAAAGGACAGCTCCCAGTCCTCCATAGACAAATCGGTCCGCCCCCGGAGAGCCCCGCATGCGGGGGCAAGGTCTCAATACTCTGGGAGGAGACCTGGTATCCTAGAGACACCGTTTGAAACACCACACCCTGGTGTAATTCAGCCTTCAGCACGGTTGTTAACGCCTTGGCTTGGGAGTTGTTCCTTCGGGACCACCCCTGGACCATTTTCCGCGACTGCTTATTGAGTTGTATAACCGTATTCAGCAGAAACCCTCGGTACAGTACCCCCCTATCCGCAACCCGGGGACGCGCCCGGTAGCCTGGTCAAAGGCGCTGGGATGATGATGATGATGATGATAATGATGCTGTTGTCGATGTTGATAATAATAAGGAGAAGAAGGATAAGAAGAAGGAGGAGGAGGAGGATTCAAATGGATCTAGTGAACTGATGTTTAAGGTGTGTCCTGAGCGAAGTCGAGAATGCTGCTGTATAATGCTTCATACAGATCTTAACGAAAATTTTAGCGAGCATGATGAGCATGATAAGAATGATCCCGATGGGAAATTTTCATAAGAATGAGAATGCTGGTTACATTACAATAGACGTAAAGTGTTCTTTTGAAATTGACATTTCATGAAGATTTTTATAATCACAAAAATGTTTATAATAACCATTGTGAATTTTTGTTTTGATTATGATTCACCAGTATAATTACGTTAAGAGATTAATTTGTCAAACTCAGTTAAGAATCCACATTGTAAAATTGGGTTAAGTATTTTTCTGGAATGAACAAACATTTAAGGTTATTAAAAGTTAAATTTATTTAAACCCGTTCTCTTATTTAAGCAGTGGTTAGTAAGATTAGGTAGTACTCTAGTTTTTTCCATATAGTAGTAAAGTTCAAATCATTACTTACTTAAATTCACGATGGATGGCGCTGCATACCTTCAGTAAGTTTGTTTAGCTTCTTTCGCTGTTGTGCATTTACAGGCGTAATTTGGTTTAATTCATAATTAAAATGTTCCTTTCCAGCGTTAGATATTTGCAGACATCGTTGATTAGTTTCAAAATCCATTTTCTTGCTGGCTATTATCCTTTTTAGCGATGGACTTTACAAATTTCGTTAGGTTGAATTCAAAATAAAAAATATTGCTTGATATCGTTGTTTTCAGAGCTTGACTTCTACAAATGTGGTTAGGTCGAATTCAAATTTCGCACTCTTGGCACTCATTCAATTCAGCTTGAAGTTTCTTGAGTAAACTAAATTAAATTGATCTTGTAGATTTTGTGTTTATATAAGGACTATTTCCCTTCCAAATTTTATCTTTTGTTAAATTTGTAATAGTTTTCATTCTGTAATCTAATTGATAGAGCCATCCAATCAAGAAATATAGTAAATACATTTTGGATGAGTCGCCTGGCGAACTAAGCTCAAATTTCTAATCTTTACTACCAATGCAAAAAGTATTTTTGTTCCTGGTAAAACTTTCAAATTGGTACCCCCTCTGTTCAAAATTAAATTTTCCAAGTATAACCTTAATTGACCTCCAATTTAACTGACATGACGGTGGCAACATATGACTACACTATGCATCTCTGCCTACTGTAAAATACTACTGCGCATCCGCATAGTTCTAGAATTTAGGTAGAGATCATATATCCAATATCGACAGTTCTAGAAATGTGGAAAGTTAGTTATATGTTGAAAGTTCAAGTGAAAATAAAAAAAAGTAACGTCTTTGGAGAAAAAAGATCTGAAAATGATCAACTCAGTTGGCCGTCTGGATCGGGTAATACCTACGAAACCGCTGTCAGACCTTACGCTAAAGAAGGAATATACCGTTTCCAAGTTTCGTAATGTTCAAACGAAGTAAGCTACCAGGATTGTGGTTGAGCTGGAAAACCAGTTTGCAGTATTCCTGCCTAGCAGAATCATGAAAGTTTTCGCGGATGCTATGTGTGAGGATACGCTTGAGAAGATGGAGGAGCAACCAAGAATGAGAAACTCTATTTTTGCTACTTCGGAGGGCCCTATAATCATTTTGAATTTAAATATGTACAATAATTATCTTTTTTTGTAAATTTTGTGTACTACAAGTTTATGAATAATATGAATAAATAAATATTCCAAAGGGAAAAACTGTGTACTTTGAGTAAATGCGCATCAAATTACCTTAAGCACTTTATTATTACTTAGATTTGATTCAAGTTGGGTTGAATTAAAATTCCACACTATTGGCACTCATTCCATACAGCTTAAACTCGCCTTAATAAATTAAATTAAATTGACTGATTGATTGATCAGGTCGAATTTTGTTTATATGAGGAAATTTTGTCTATTGTTTAAATTTTCAATAATTTTTATTCTTTAATCTAATTTATATAGCCATCCAAACAAGAAATGTAGTAAATAAATTCTGAATGGGTAACCTTGTGAACTAGCCTCAAATTTGTAACCTTTACTAGGCGTGAGCAAATTATTTTTTCAACTGGTTAAACTTTCAAATTTGTACCACCCTGTTCAAATTTAAATTTCCCACGTGCAACTTTTAATTTCGCTCCGATTCAACTGAATTGACGGTGGGGCCATCTGTTACCGGTATCCACTTATCGACTGGTGATATCTTAGCGCAAATACGAACCATTATCGTCGGTCGGTGAATGACTGGTCACTGTTTTACCGGCATACAGCTTAGAACAGAACCGTGTTACAGTATTCACCAAAACAGTACCTCGTAGCCTCGTGTGCCGTACAATTGTACTGTACAGCCTTAGGTAATATATGTTTACACTACACAGCTCTCTGTATTGTAAAATACTACTGCGCATCAATATGTACTATAGAAGCCTACTGCGCTTTCATGAGTATCATAGAAGTCCACTGCGCAGCCTTGTGCACCATCAAAATGTATTGCGCATGTATATGTGTCATGGAAGCCTAGTTAACATGTAGAAGTCTACCGTTCATCTATAAGTATCGTAGATGTGCACTGTGCAGTTGGATGTGCTGCAGAACTTTACTGCGCATCCTTGTGTACTACCAAACTGTACTTCGCACCTATATGTGCCTTAGAAGTGCACTGCGCATTCCTAAGTACCATAGAAGTGTACTGCGCATCTCTATGCACTGCAGAACTTTACCGCGCAGCCTTGAATACCATTAAACTGCACTGCGCACCTACATGTGCCTCATAAGGCTACTGCGCATCCATAAGTATCATAGAAATGCACTGTGAAGCTCTATGTACTGTGAAATAATACTGCGCAACCTTATGTAACTTGTAACTACACTATGCATTTAAATGTGTCATAAAAGTGTACTGCTGAACTTTACTGCACAGCCTTGTGTACCACCAAACTATATTACGCATCCATATCTGCCTCGTAAGCCTACTGCATAACCCTAAATGTTGTAGAAGTGCACTGCGCATCTACATGTACGGCAGAACTTTACAGCGCAACCTTGTATACCACCGAAATGTTGTGCGCATCGATATGTTACATCGAAGCCTAACTGCACAACCCTAAATGTTGTAGACACGCAACTCCACAGCCTTATAAAGGTTGTCCCAGTCTCAAGTGTCCAGACTTATATGGCCATATAAAAATAAAAAAAAAATAAATAGCAAATTCCTTTTCCAAAAATCAGTTGAAGTTTTCGTTTTTGAGTTATAAAATATTTAAGCTGGACCAATCAGGAGCGCCGTATAAACAGTCGCGCGTGTGTGAGTGGGTGTCCCAACGCAGTGTAGTGACCGCTGTTCTCCCGTCGCTACCCCAGGGGTAGCGACGGGAGAACAGCGGTCACTACTATTGAAGCTATTGAAGCACACTATTGAAGCAAGCGCCGAGGTGGGGCCTCACCTCGGCCCTTGCTTCAATAACACTACGTTGGAGTCTTACTCATGAACACACGTCTGTTTATACCGCGCTCCTGATTCGTCTAGCCTAAATATTTTATAACTCAAAAACCAAGACTTCAACTGACTTTTGGAAAAGGAATTTTCGATTTATTTTTTTTATTTTCATACAGCTATATAAGTCCGGACACTTGTGTCTGGGACACCCTGTATACTGTGAAACCCTGTTGACTGCAATCTTTACCTATATTCGAGAAAGAAAAATCGAAATTTCTAGAAGGGGCTATTGCTTTCAAAATTCCCTGAATCGAAACATCTACAAACTTGGATTGTTCTTTCTAGGATTCAGGTAAAGAGTACATCAAATATCAATGCTTCTAGAAAGTTTGATAAAGAGAATCTGTATTCTTATACAAACTTGAATCAATCGACCTTTCTAAAATTTAGGTAGAGATCACATATTGACGGTTCTAGAAATTTGATGCAGGCAAGAACCCCGGCGTGAAACGAATCTTACAGAAACTTCGATCGATTTTTCTAGAATCTAAATAGATTAAGGGGTAACGAAAGTGAACGATCGTTATGATCAAATGCGTCGATGTCTCTAGAACTAGAAGGCGTATTGGAACCACGCGTCACACGTCAGACCTTCTAGAAACTTCGATGTATAGAAAATCGCTGAGATCACTTTAAAATTTCTGGAAGGCTCGAAACCTTGAATTTTAAATATGTACCATTCTAGGTGTAAATTGATAATATCGATTGATCTTTCCTGAAAAGCCTTTAGAGATTATATCCAATTTTGATTGACCTTCTACAAAGTTAAAGGACATAGAAAACATCAAAAGCAAGAGCTTCGTATGTTCAAAGATTTTAGAAAGTTTGATGGATAGAAATTCGTTAGAGATAGATCCATTTTAATCGAAACTCATAGAAAAACAAATTTCTAGAATGTCCCAGAACCTAAAGAATTCCTGTCGGTTCGGTTGGTAAAACAGGGACCACTCTTATTGGTCGGATTGAGAATATGTGTCAGGAATCTACCTTACTGAAAGTTTCATTACCGACTTTGGTAACTGGCCGGTGGCGCCATCTGTCGGTGTCAGCTGGAACTAGGTAGTAGTGATGCCGAACCGGCCTATCTTAACTACTTGCTTGGATCAACCAAAATATATGGTATAATCAACCAAATTTTACCAACCAAAAAATCGTCTTGGGTCAACCAAATATTTTGTTGCTCATATAACAACCATATTCTAGGGTTAATTCAACTAAAATTTTGTTCTTTGAACCAAATTTTTACCTAAGTGCAGATACAGTGTTTCAGATAATTCTGTAATTTTAACTGAAAATTACAACATTTGTAATTGTAAACCCGAATTTTCCAATTTCCGTCATTAGTGAATTATAAAAATTAGTAAATTACCGAAGTTTAAAATTCCAAAAAGGAATATTATATTTAATATTTTCATCGGTTAAGACAATGTTTTGTTTTACAAGTATACGTGCATAGTTTAAAAGTTTTGAAGAGCTCTTCTCAATTTGAATCTATGCAGTATGCTCGATATAAAATAAAATATTATTCTCACAGATAAAAAATATTCATTTTAAATATTTTTTATTAGGAATTTACTGATTTTTGTGAAGCTGAACTTTTGGGTTTTTGAAAATTCTGGTTTCAACATTAATAAATCAATTTAATTATGATATACAGATGCGTTGAGTTAATTTAGTACCATTATAAAACCATTTTAGTAAATTTAATTACATCATATACAACGAACGAAGCGCTTTGATATAAAAGTCGATTCGGATTTTCTCGATTCAATTACAGCTTGAGTTGGTGTTCATAAATTCGACTCATGACTCACGCGCTGAGTCGATTCAGATTTTCTTAATTTAATTCTCAGCTTAGTCGAATCGGATTATGGTTGGTTCAATTCGACCAATGCACATCTATGCGAATAAAAAGTCTTGCAAATGCCAATCTTAAATTTTTATTTTTTGAGGAGTTATGAGGGGGGGGGGATTACTAAAAAATGCATTTTTTCGTATACGGATGTGCTGATTTTGATGAACGAAGAATATGTTATAAAGGTTAGAGATATAAATAAAATGAAAAATTTCAAGAAATTCTGACCAAAAATACAGATAACAAAATTTTTGCATTTTTCAGAATTTTGTTTTGAGGTTATGTTTTAGTGACATTTTCAATTTTTTTTTGTTTGAAAAAATATCCTTACGTTGTCTACTTCAAAATATTTTGTCCCAGAATAATCGGAATGGGACGGCATAGTTAAAATGAATGCCAAAATTTCAATATAAGATTACCACCTAATTTATTAATCAGAATTTTGTCCAATTTTTCTCAGAAATTGTCTTATTGGTTTTCACATCATATATGTTGTTTATTAAAATCCGTTGAGACGTTTTCGAGAAAAAATAATTTTTTTTTTCCTTTCCCCCTCTATAACTTAAAAATAGCTCGATTTCAGGCCTAATGTTTTGGAAAATTTGATGTGATATGCTCACCAACTTAGAGCATTAATTTAGGTCTGATATGGGTGCAACTTTTAAATGGTTTTTTTTTCAATGTCTAAAATCTATAGAAAATAATAAGCGAAAAGCGCTTAGCAAGAGGAGCATATAAATAAGGTTGTGCCCGTATCAGACCTAAAATAATGTCGTAAGTTGGTGCCTATGTAACATAAAATTTTCCAAAACATTTACATTGAAATCGAATTGTTTTGGAAGTTATAGAGGGAAAAATAAAAATAATTTTTTTTTTCATTAGAAATTAAAGATAAATTAGATTATTAGCTGATTTAAGATAAATTATATCTGATTTTTTTTTGCTTATGTATGTAAATTTAAATTTTACCTGAGCCACACACTGCTGTGTAACATAAAAAAGAACCGTGAACAGTACTAGGCACCAAAACACTCTGCACAACATGATGAAAAAGTCTGAATTGGCTCCTGCAATACAAATCAGAATTTTACATGACTTAAAAGAAATATATGTCGCGTGGTTTTCAATAAAAATTCAATTTTAATTGAAAAAACTGGTTTATTTTGAAAACGCGCTAAAAGGATTTAAATCAATGTTTACCGCGCAGCTTACAAGCTCTTTTCGTAGCTCATATCTCGAAATGATATGTTTTTGTGAGGAAAATGTATGAAAGTTAAATTGTAGAACGAAAAATTCTATACAATTTTAGCAATGTACACTTTCATCCAGAAACGATCCTATTTCGAGATATGAGCTACGAAAAGAGCGTGCCACCCGCGCGCGGTACAACTCACCCCCTACTCCGAAGGTTCATCACTCAAAAAGTATGACCCGCGGCGAAAAAATTCATACCATATCCCGAATAAAACTGCTTCGACATGAGTTCGACTTGGTGATGTCTTAAGTTCGTTTCCAAGACATCAATGTCTGGATCCGTCTCAAAACTGAGACGAGACATCAGATAATTTCTCACTTTTATGGTTTTGGCAGGGTGATTTCAAGTCGGTGTATAAACTTGTCTCAAGATGAACATTTTTGGACTGAGAAATGAGACTGTTAACAGATGTGAAGGATTAAAATTGTTGAATGATAAATGTCTAATTATTAAAGTAGTTATTTTTATGTTAAAAATTCAGAATCTGTGGATCTGAATGACTATAACCCTAACAAATTTTCTTCAAACAAATTTAAATTGTAATTTTCTATAAGCAGTGTTAAAAAAGTTCTTGAAATTAATACACAAATGTATATTAATTTTAAGAATCAGGGTATTTGGATTGGCTATTGATACTCCCGTATATTAAATTTCGTATAAGTTTTATCCATAAACATACTGCTTCTGCGCAGTAACTACCACATTTGAAATTTCGATTCGCGCGAGGAAAAGGTCGATCTCCAAGCTCTCGAAGTGATGTCACAAAAAAATAGACTCCAGAAGCACGTGTGTATTAGATAGTGTAATTATCGTAAATAGAACGACACATATTTGTTCTAGATTCTTATAATTAATATAATTATTGATCTGTATTTAAGAGATCCATACTTTTAAAAGGTAAGTGTTTCTTTCTTTCTATTTGACTAATGTTATCATGTGCCCCTACATAACGTAAAATTTTGTTTTGAAATTATTTTATCTTGTTATTTCTTGTTTGATCGGCAGCACTGATGAAGTTCAAGTTAATACCCAGGGGATGAGCACCACGTTAAAAAGAAAGGTCCCGGAAATTAAAAAAAAATTTCCTGTGATGTTTGCCTACATACAAGAGGAACTAGAAGTCCTGATCCAAAAGTTATCGACGTAAGTATATAATTTTTATTTTACTATTGTTCTCACTCTTATTAATTTAAAATTTGTACTGCGTGTTCAAACAACTCACTTCCTAATAATTACTTTTATTCAATTACGGATTATTATCTCTAACGACATGATAAAATTACTGTCTGAAAAACATCCAATTTTGATGATATGAGTTGATTATCCTAATTTTTATAAATTAAGATACTAATATTGTGCTAGAATTTTGAAGAAAAAAAAACGTTTTTAAGTATATTATATGATATAATTATTTACTATAATTGTTTAATATCATAATAAAAAAAATAGTTGAGGTAATAATTTTTCACTTAAATTTAGTTATTTGCATATTTGTGTGTTATAATCCACTTAAGAAAATTTTGTTTTATTTTCATTCAATTTTAAATTACAAAATTTCATTCTATTCCTTGAGAGGTTCATCATAATGATATTAGTCACGTTTTTATAGAAATTATTTAATTGAAAAATAATACGGAATTGTGAAGAATCTTTCTTGCTTTCTTAAGGCAGAAGAAAAAACACATGTATGCAAGTAATTACACTTAAATTAAAAATTATGGTTCAACTATTTTTGCTGTCCATTTTATAAATCAAGTTAAAGATTAAGTAGGAAGACTCCGCAGAGTCGAGAGGACAAACGAGACAATTATCGTTGCGCTGTCTTACTCTTCAGGCATTCTGCGTAAGAGTTTCTCTTTCCAACGGTACTTGTCTCGTTTTTCCTCACGGCTCTGCGGAGTCTTTCTTTTGCTCTGACGTACTCATTTGTGCTTTTTGAATACTTATGCGCGTTTAAATTGAATCTTTCAACTTATCTAATAAATTATTATTGAAAATATTATACATGTTTTATGTAAATGCTCTTTTCTAGAAATTAGTATTTTTATAAAATAATTTTAGTATAAAATCATATGAAATCATTAATAAGTAAATAACTAAAACTAATTTTGATATTAAAGTATTCCGGCTACTGGAAAAGCTAGTCAAAGCTATGTCCATTATTTTTTTCTGAAATTTGGAATTAAATCCAAAATTTTGCCAGCTTATCAATTAATGAATTAAGTATTAAACTTGTATGCTGATCAACACAAATAAAATATTTTTTAAATAATAATAGAATGTAAATTTAAATGTTTATTTGACTCAGTCAACGTCATTTTTCACGCTCAGCAGTTGGAAGCGTAACCACATGCAGAAGCTGTACTGCCAACCTTAGTCAACGCCATAGCGTTATCGTCATATTTTACCTCGGTATGTTTTGCTAAAATTAAGCTCAAATACCCTGGAAGCAAGTACAAATGAGCAGTAATTGAAATTTCACATTATATTTTCTGTCTCCAAAACACCCTTCTAGAAATAATTAATTGAAAACAATTCAGAACGATAGAACGAAATTTGAATTGTTTCTAATCGTGTTTCTTAATCGTGTGTGCACGATTGGGAACGATTGAGTGTTGCAAAGTTTCAATCGTTCCCAATCGTTCCCAATCGGGCCAATCGGTAGTAGGATTTCGAGGCTATGAAGTGGCATTTTGATGGCAGCACTTTCGTCTCGCGGGAATTATTTGAAAACGTTTATTTACTTTTTTTCGAGACAACACATTTTCAGCAATATGTTAATGAAAAAAATTGAATAAATGTTTCGTAATAATTTCCGCCAGCTGAGAGTGCTGTTATCAACAAATTTGCCAATGTGGTGAAGTTTTTTCATCAAATTATTCATTTCATTGTCTATAATTTTGTATAAAAAACGTTTAATTTATTAAATAAATTACTTGAAGTATTTTAGGTACAGAAAAATTAAAATAAACCGAGAGTAAAGCTATTCAGATTCTTTCTCATCTTCTAATATCCTACGGATATTAGCATTTTTACTTGTTAATTCGTCACCCTCTGTCCCACTATCACTCTCACTTGGAAGATTCATCATTTTAATTTAAAATTAATCTTTTTTTGGTGAAACTTCAACTATTTCGTTGAAAATCGATATTTTGCATTTAAAAATTAAACTATTTGTTTGAAAATTTATGTACTTTGTGGAAAATTGGACTTTTTTTGTAAAAAAAAAAAATCTTTATGGCTGAAAATTCATCTTTTTGGCATAAAATTCAACTATTATTTTTCTTTGAATGTTTTTTGGTTGAAAATTATATTTTTTTTAAAATGAAAATGTAACTATTATTCCAGTTGAATATTCCATAATTTTAGTTAAAAATTCTTCTCTTTTTTTGAACTTCCTTTTTTTGCCTAAAAATTTATTTATTCAATTTTTGGTAGAAAAATTATCTTTTGTAGTTGGAAATCCGTCTTTTGGTAGAAATTCATTTTCTTGGTCCAAAATTCAATTATTCTAGTTAAAGATTCATCATTTCAGTAAAAAATTCATCTGTCTGGTTTAAAATTCAACTATTTCAGTTAAATATTTACAATTTTATTTGAAAATTCATCACTTCGTTTGTTTGGTTAAACATTAATTTTTTAAAATTGAAATTTAATTATTTAAGTTTTGGTTGACAATTTATATTTTTTAGTAGAAATTAATTTTTTTGCTTGAAAATTTAACTGTTTCAGTTGAATATTCATTGTTTTAGTTGAAAACTCTTATGTTTGGTTTAAAATCCCTTTTTTTTACTAAAAATGTTACAATTCCATTTTCGGTTAAAAATTATTTTTTTTTTGGTTCAAAATTCAACTATTTGGTCGAAAATTTGTCTTCTTTAATCAACAATTCAACTATTTTGTTAAAAATTCATGTATTTTATTGAAAAATTGTATTTTTTGTACAAAATAATTTTTTTTATTTGAAAACTAATCTTCTGGTTTAAAAATTCATCTTTTTGGTTGGAAATTCAAGTGTTCCAGTTAAATATTCATAATTTTAGTTGAAACTTTTTTTAAATTTAACTATTCAGTTGAAGATTCATAATTTTATTTGAAAATTCATCACTTTGGTTGAAAATTCAACATTTTGTTGAAAATCCATTTTTTTTGTTGAAAATTAATTTTTTCAACTAAAGTTTAACTATTTCATTTTTTTTTTGTAAAAAATTGATATTTTTAGCGGAAAATTGAAGCATTTTTTAAAAATTCATTTATTTTGCAATGTTCTGCTTGTTGTGTTAAAGGATGTTCAGAATGAACGTCATGAATTAAAATAAAAGTTTGCGTTTTGCGGCAAATATGAATATGTTACTTTTAGTTGACTGGGAACATTGAAAAACTTGACCGGGAATTTGAAATCGTCCGCCGAATCGCCACCCTTGAGAATGTCTGTGCTTGGGGAAGGAAAACCAGTTGTTGCGATGATTCCTGCATGTATTTAATACAATTTTGAACTATTTCACCTGTAAATACTACAATTTTTAATGTTTAAATTTAAAAATAGTTTAATCTGTAACAGTTTTTGAATAGTTAAACCTCCAAGTCCATTTCTGTCAATTATTGTTAATTTATTTAACTTTTTAATTACATAAAGCCTTCTGAACAATCTAATACTATAAAATAAAAAATTTGAAACCTTTAAAATTCAAAGATTTTAAGATTAGGCATTGCAAACCAAATTATTTGAAATATTCAAAATTGAGTATTTTAAATAGTTAAAACTAGAAATTTTCGAGAATTTCAAATCAAACTTATTTATAAATTCAAAATTGTTATGCTGCAAGACATTTAAAAAGATCGGATAAGTTTTTCTACTAAAAATTAAAAGAATTTAATGAGTTACCTACACTTTATTTAGTCCGAGTTTCAAAATATTGGCGCCATCCTACGTTCTAATGATTCCAATCGTTTTCAATTGGGTATCCATTATTCTGAATCAGAGTTTAAGTTGTCACTACTGCATTTTTATTTTGCGATAATTATTTACAAGCGGTTTTTTACGCTTTCAAACGAAAAATGTCAACAATATGAATTTAAAAAGAAGTAAATAAACGTTTTACAATAATATACTCGCTAAATCAAACTACTACCCTACTACTGCCTACTTGATAAAGACACTATATATCACTGTCACATCGTTAGATGGCATGATTTTTACGCACCGTTAACCCACATAATTTCGACTCTTCATTCGGTATACCGCCTGAACAAACATTCTATTTTTTGTACTTGAAATTTTTGTCGAATTGTTAAAAATTTAATTTCCAACCTATAAACACGTGCGCGTCATGTGGGTTACAAACGAAAACTGCAGAGGGCGCACTGCAGGCAAGTGCATTTACTCAATTCAACCCGATTGGAAACAATTGACACAATTAGCAACAATTTAAAACGATTCAACTTTTGATCACTCTTAATCGTTATGAATCGTGTCCAATCGATTATTTCTAGAAGGGCAGTTTTCCTAACAATATTCAACGTTTTTTAAAGCCAAAATTAACCATTTTTGGAGCTCCCGAAAGGCCTCTCCATAAGATCCCATGTTTTTTGACACGACTTTAAACAGCGATAATTCAAATGTTAACCTGGAAAGGGCATTAATTTGTCTTTACCGGAAATTAGCATTTATAAACCAAAATCATCATCATGATTCCCAGTTTTCAACAATGATAGGTTATGTTGGTGTTTTTCACCGGAAATGATTATTTTTAATGAAGAATGATCATATTTCAAAGATTAAAATTTTTTACGTGTTTATGTTTTTCGATTTTGTTAGCGTTTTATTTTATTAAAACAAGATAATATGTTATTAAGATATGATCGTCAAGCATTATTGGTATTTTTAATAGAAAATCATAGATTTCAAAGAATGTTTACAATTTTTCAACAACTCTAGACAATGTTCGTGTAAAATTTGTATTTTCAAACCAAACAAAATTAGATTTACATCCAATGATTTTTGTTTAAAATAATAAAATTGACAAACTTAAGCAATTTAAGGTTGTGTTAGTGTTTTTCGTTGAAAATTATCGTTTTTATTAAATAATCATTAGATTTCAAAGAGCATCCATAAGTTTTAAACAGTTTTTGGTTGTGTTGACGCTTTATACCAGAAAACGGTATTTTTTGAATTTTATTCTTTGGATTTCAAAGATTAAAAATTGGTGTAAAATTGTAATTCAGCTAGCGGTTTTCACCGATAATATCGATATAGATTTCAATGAGAATTCTTACAATTTTATAACAATTTAAGGTCATGCTATTTTTTTCATCGGAAATCGGTTATTTAAAAAAATATAATTTCCAAAGAATATTTACAATTTAAAAAAATTGTTGTTACATTATGGTAGTGTTGTTCGTCTAAAATTTTTAATTTTTAAAAAATCTTGAAATTTTCCAGATTATCATTTGGAATCATTAAAGTCACAATTTTTGTACACAATTTTTTTTTTTTGCGTTATATGTCGCAAATCAGTATATTCAGTAAAAAATTGTTAGTTTTCATAAAAGATAAATTTTTACATTCTCATCAGAGAAGGTATTAGATTTGTGTACAATTTCACCTCCTCCGTTTTTGTCAAATGTCCACGTTTTGAGACATTCTGAACAAAAAAAAAACAGGTTTTTGCGAATTTGGCTGTATGCATGTATGTATGTATGTATGTATGGATGTATGTATGTGTGTGTGTGTGTGTGGGTGTATATGTATGTAGATTTTTATTTTGGTAGTAGTAGTAGTAGTACTCAAAAAGAAAAACAATTTATCCCAATGACTTTTTGCGGATAAAACAAAAATTACTGGAGTTATAGCATTTACAAAATTCCAAAAAACAAACGAAAATGAACATTTTAGGCCAAACAACGCACGATTCAAACAAAAGTCAAAAAAGAAAAATGTTTCTTTTGAACACCCTACAATATTTTTTTATTTTTATTAATTGAATGTTTATAGTCGCATCGACTGCCAGGGTCATTAGCGACTGTACTGTAGGGTTAATTATAAACTGTAGGGTAACTGTGGGGTACTATACCAAGGGACAGAAGCGAAGCTTTCTGAAAAACACATCCAGCGTCGCTTCCTGCTTCGGGAATCGAACCCGCGCCATCGTGGCTGCCAAGGTTGCAGTGTTGGAACATGAGACAAGCACGATACCATCTGAGCCACGATGACTCCCTACCCTACAATATTGTTATAAGACTTTTTTTAATTTTCTTGAAAAATCGAAAATTCAAATTTTTATCGCACAAAAAAAGAATGAAAAATAAAAAATTCAATTTTTCGGTCAAGATATACAAGATATGAAAAAAGATGAATAGAAAAAAATCGCTCGGCTTAGATAAAAGAAAGAAATTTACTTGCAAATATTATAAAATAGACAAAACCTCTACTTTTTAAGTGATTGTTAAATTTGTTTTTATTTTAGATTAAAAACGAAGTGTATTTACTTACGGCTCTATCGGTCAAAGAAAAACGCTTAATTGCTTAAGAAACAGTTTTGGTTTAACTTACTGAAAATTCTAGAAAAAAATCGCAAATTCCGTTTCTGGTCAAGCAGTGTTTGTTTTATTCATAGAAAAATATATTAAAATTTTTTTTACATAAAACCAACACCCCAAGTGCGAATTGCCGGAACTGAACACACGGCCCAGGCTTAATCCAATTTCGACAGCCAAAGATCGGTTCATTCGTGCGTCTGCAAACAGCTGACTGCTTCCCTTTCGAGGCGCCTGGTCTTCTTGGTTCGATCAAGCTTCGCATGGAGGGCGTTAACTCGCGTAGCCTTGCTAAGCGGCGAACAATTTCCAATAACGGCCAATATCGGCATTTTAATCGGCCCAGTGTTGTGCCCGTACTGGCTGCCTATATTGGCGATTCAAATTTGTCGATCTACCGCCGATACTTGGCCCAGTGATGGCACATTAATGTACAAAGTGTCACTTTTATCGCAGCAAAGCATGTTTTATGAGGGAAAGCCAGAGGTCGGCCCAGACGCAGCGCATTACTGTTCCAAACTTCGTCTTCACTCTGGCAAAACATGTTTTAATAGGAAAAGCCGGAGTCTGGCCCAGCAAAGGCGCATCACTGGGCCTAGTGTGACTTTTACTACGGCAAACCATGTTTTAAGAGGAAGAGACAGAGTTTGGCCCGGACTCGGCGCACTGCTGTTCCCAACTTCGTCTTTACTCTGGCAAAACATGTTGTAATAGGAAAAGCCGGAATCTGGCCCAGCAAAGGCGCATCACTGGGCCCAGTGTGACTTTTACTACGGCAAATCATGTTTTAAGAGGAAGAGCCAGAGTTTGGCCCGGACTCGGCGCACTGCTGTTCCCAACTTCGTCTTTACTTTGGCTACACATGTTTCAATAGGAACAGCCAGAGTCTGGCCCAGTAAAGGCGCATCACTGGGCCCAGTGTGACTTTTACTACGGCAAACCATGTTTTAAGGGGAAAAGCCGAAGTTCGGGCCAGACTCCGCGCACTGCTGTTCCAAACTTCGTCTTTACTTTGGCTAAACATGTTTCAATAGGAAAAGCCAGAGTCCGGCCTAGCAAAGGCCGGAATTAGGTGCCAAGTACAGGCCAAAGCATTTATTCAGATCACGGTGCGATATTGACGGCCGAGGTTGGGCTGTTATTGGTATCCACTGGTGAGCCGACGACCCAGATGGAAATTTCCGCACTCCGCCGGAGTTCACCACCGGCGTAGTACTGGCCCAGTACTGGTCATCAGTACAGATAATCGGCCATTCGCCCAGTACTGGCTAACGGCTGGCTCCACGATCGGCGCAGTACTATGCCGAGAGTATAAATATTAAAAAAAAATTTCAAATACGTTTAAAAATGTGCTTCATGTGTTCTAAAATGTCTAAAAACTATAAATACAACTGTCGAGAATACAACTTCATTCCTGTTTTTTTTTTTTAAGAAAAAAATTCTAAGTTCCATCTTTATGTAAAATTGTAAATGTTCAGAAAAAATTAAGTTTTATGTAAATCTTGAACGTTGTAAAATGGTCTAAAACATCTAAAACCCAAACCTTACACGAAAGTTTACAAAAATTTGTTATTAAAAAATTGTCAAAGTTCACGATCAAATTTCTAAGTTCCGTCGTTAACAATTTCAAATGTTCATAAAAAATTACATTTTCTGTCATTGTAGATAGTTGTAAAGTAGTCTAAAACGCGAAAAAACGAAATATTACACAAAGAAAAATTGTAATCAATATAAATTATTTATTTAAAAATTATTTTATTGATTTTCCTGTTAACAGTTCGTATATTTTACATAACGTCGTATAATAATAAATATAGAATTAGAAGAAGAGAGTTTAAAATTTGGTGTTTTAACTTTTTTTGAGCTGTAGCTTATGAGGATGGCTTTTTCACCGAGTTTCAACTCGTAGGTTTAGCGCAATGGTTATGACTCCCGACTGCTAGGCGATAGATTTAGGTATAGATGTAGGTTCGATACCCCGTAGCGTTAGAAATTTTATTTGTAATATAATATTTAAAAATTTAATATATGTACTCACTCTACACCAGGACCCATTAATATTCAAAGTCAAAATACTCGCAATCAATTAATATTCTAAAAACAATTCAATGATTTTTTATTATTTTTTAAATTAACTCCGGTGATGGCGGCCAGAATCTGGGCCAGAATTAGCCGCCAAGTGCAAACCGGAGTTATCATTCCAGCAACGGTACGATATTAGCAGCCGATTTTCGGCAATATTTTTGCCGATACTGGGCCAGTACTGGGCCGTATCTAACTTCGCACTTGGGTAGTTAGCAATTCAGTATCGGGCAATTATAGGCTAATGAATATGCCAGATTCGAACCGACTTTGACATCCACTGCTGAGCAGAACTGTCACCTAGCATTGGGCTAATAATGGCGTCCAATGTTGGGTACGTGCTTCCAACTAGTACTGGGCCTGTTTCGGCTGCCGATTGCATACCGTAGTTACACATCCAGCTATGGCCCAATACTGGCAGCCGAATTCAGGCAACATTTTTGCCTGTCCTGGGCCAATATTGGGCCGTATTGGAATTCGCACTTGGGACCTTCTCATTAGGATGAGAATGTAAAAATTCGATTTTTTGTTTATTTTGTAATGTCATTTTTCACGATTAAAACAAAAACTACACGTCCTATAAAAAATAATCAACAATAAATTTGTAGATCTTTCTTGAATCGATAATTTTTGTATGATCATCTTTTTCTATATCTTGCATAGTTTGAAAGCAAAATGGAATTTTTTATTTTATTTTTATATGTTTCATGGGGTCAAAATTTGACTTTTTGATTTTTCAAGAAAATTCAAAAAGTTGTTATGCTAATCTTGTAGAGCTTACAAGAAGCAATGTTTTTTCTTCTTTCGACTTTTTTCATATCGTGCGTTGTTTGGCTTAAAATTTTGATTTTCGTTAGCTTTTTTGGATTTTGAAAATCCTATAACTCTGATAGTTTTCTTTTTATCGAGAAAACTCGTGAGAATAAATTGTTCATATTATTGAGTACTACGAACTGCCGTGCATATAATTTTGAAGCTTTGGAAAACAATGATTAAAAAAATTTTGAAAATGCTCTGACTTTTTGAATTTTTATCAAAAATATCTGGCTAACGAACCTGTCCTTTTCTTTCAGGGCTTAAAAAAATGTTTCAAAGCTCAATCCAATCTGATCATGTTTTCGAAAGTTATCGTGCCTACAGACAGACAGATTACAGACTACAGACAGACACTTTGGTAAAAATCGTTTTTTCTAGCTCAGGGTGTCTCAAAACGTGGAGATTTGATGAAAACCGACTAAGTCAACTTTTACATAAAACCAATACCTTCTCATTAGGATGAGAATGTAAAAATTGTGGAAAAACGACGCAAGGTACGAAAAAAAAAGAATAGACAAAAGTTGTTCAACCAAAAGGATCTACAAATTTGTTATAAACTTTTATTATTAAAATACATTTCAAATAAAAAAATTAACTTTCTGGAAAAACGATGCACGCTACAATAACATTTTATCTAACAACATTTTTCGCCTAAATTACATTTACAAATTTTCTTAGAACCACTTTACGCTAGGATGCATATTTTTGGTTCAAATCGTAAAAAATAACATTGAACGTAAACAAATTAAATTTATGGAAAAACGGCACAAGTTGCAATAAAATGCATAATAACAAAAAAAATTTTCATAGGTTGCGCAGTTTCTTTCAATTATAAAAACAAAACAAGGAAAATACGTATGTTTTTAATATCAATGCATATAATGAATTGTAATAATATACATTTATTGAAATTATATAAAATTTTCACGGTAGCTGAGGATAAAATTAAATGCAAAATCAGGAACAAATATTAAAGTAATCATGATAAATACAATTCGTACTTTATTTTGTAATATCTAAATAAGCATCACAGGCCGACGTACATAAATAAACGTAATATACATTTGATATAATAATGTTGAACATATAATCTAGAAAATTTCGTATTTTGGACAAAATCGAGTGCGAAGCACGAGGTACGTGATGAGAATATATTCGTTAAAGCCGAAGGAGCTTTAACAAAAGAGAATTCACAATCACCAAATTACAGTTGTCGATATCTTGACCTTTAATTGTAAAAGGTCTGTGCACAAATGTGGGGAAATACAAGGACCGAGCGCGTAGCGCGAGGTAAATACAGTATCGAGCGCGAAGCGCGAGATAAATATATTATTGAGCGCGAAGCGCGAGAATTAACAGTCGCGCGCCTTAGGTGCGCTCAAACTTGCGAGCCGCGCGCACAGCGCGCGATGAGAATGCTCCCGCAAGGCGGGCAGATTTTTGTGTGCAATTTTAGGTGAAACTAGCGGTTCTCACCGAAAACGTCAATGTATATTTCAAAAAAGATATACAGTTTTTAATAAAAAATTAGTGGATTTCAAAGAATGTTCACAATTATTCAACAACAATGATTTTTTCTTAAAAAATCAAATTGACAAGATTGAACAATTTCGGATTGCGTTTCAAAGAAAAATCATTATAATTTGAACAATATCAAGAATCTTTTTATAATTTTTGATTTTTAGTGTTTTTGTCGGAAATTAGTATTTTTAACTTTCAAAAAATTATATTTTGAACATTTTAAAGAAGATTTACATCTTATGAACCATTTTAGATTATTTTGTTGTCTTTACCCGAAATCAGTATTTTTAGTTAAAAAATCGTTAGATTTCAAAGAAAATATATCATTTCTGAACCATTTTAGGTTATGTGTGCGTTTTTAAAAAAGGATTTACAATCGGAAACATTTTTTTGATATGTTAAGTGTTTTTCGTCTGAAATTGCTATTGTGGCTACAGTTCATTACATTTCGAAGAAGATTAAAAATATTTGAACCATAGTAATGTATGTTAGCGTTTTTCACAGGAAATTGGTTATTTTAAAGAAAAATGTATTTTATTAATTCTGAATTTAAGATATCAATTTTCGTCGATTATCAAAAATATTCTCCTTGCTCTTTTATCATTTAAGATAGTACATTCTATGAAATACAAAAAAAATTCTCATTCATAAAATAAAGAACACCAAGCAAATTTCAATCTTCGTATAATGAAACAAAAGTCTTCACTCTGTTACGGTTTGAAGACCGAAAAAAAAAATTGCGAAATTTCTTTTCTTCGCTAAAGCAAAATTCACAAAGAGAAAGGAATTTATAATTGATATTTAAAAATAAAACAAGAAGTGAATTTATGTAATTTTTTGTTACATTTTACGGAAAAAATTAATTCTTTGCTTGAGGCATGACAAAAATAACTGTAAGAATTGAAATTTAACAATTGTATTATTTATTCTAGGATCATCACTATTCGATGGAAGGGCTCATAGTTGCGTCGTTCTGGAAAAACAAATTATAATTAATGTCTCAGATGTGCTTCACGGAATCTTGGTTACATTCCTCAGTTATTGCGTCTTCGGATACTCATATCCTGTAAAGCCAACAACATCATGTTCTAAAACTTTGGAATTTACCCAAAGGCAAGTGTTATTAGTATTAATCAGTATTAGTATTAGTTAGGCATTTTAAGCCGAATTTTATCAAAAGATTAATAACATATTTCATTACGAATTTTCTCATTTAATTTTTTGAAGGTGATTTTATATATCAATCTAAATGATAAAGATAAACGTGCTGTCGGGGCTGAGAGAATGATGCGGTCTTATGACGCATTGGTTTTTAAACTATCAGACGAGTTAACACATTTAGATATAATTGACATGAATTACTTAGAATGCTTTAAAAGTTTTCAATAAAAAGATCCTTATAGAAGTAAGGACATTGCAATTCAGAAAATAAAGTCATTAATTTTTTCGAATAATACGTATTATTCGAAAAAATAATAAAAATAAAAAAAACACGCATGAAATGAATGACGAAAAGGGCGTACGCCCTTTTCGTCATTCATTTCATGCGTGTTTTTTCACATTCATAACATTTTTGATGACATTTCTGATATGAAGAGTAACCCGAAATTTATTATTCATGTTTTGAGAGTATGTTCTGTGTAAAAGAAGAAAAAGATGCAAAAACTTCTAATGTTAGTTCAAAAAACTGTTGCTTCTTATAACTCGTACGCAATTTTGGTTTCTTCTTTAAGTATCCCACAGAACATACTTTTAAAATATTTTTCTAATATTTTGTGTCCCGTGCAGAAATTGCCCCGGTTGGCCCTACTACAAAAAGTTTTCTGGTCGGATCCCGGCCGGGCTACCCCTGTTTGGGTTTCATGGCCAGGAACCGGTCGGGAGCCGGCCGGGCTACATTTTTCTCGAATCACCTAGTCGGGAGCCGGCCGGTTACTGGCCGGGACAACCCTGGTTAGATTTCATGGTCGGGAGCCGACCGGGCACTGGTCAGGATACTTTTTTTTTGTAGAAATTACACATTTTTTAAGAGCCGTGACATTATCAAAGACGTATTTACGGATACTAGATGAATTATTATCTGAAAAGTATAATTTAAAGATTTATCAGATCAGCAAAACAGAAACTAGCTTTTTGAATTCTTAAAAAAAAAGATTTTATTTTTTAAAATGTTTTAACTTATTAAATAAAAATGTTATCGATTCTGCAATGTGCAACAGCAGATTTATTACAATTTTTATAATTTTCTCTATTTTCAGACAATTTTTAGTCTGTACACTTTCAAATTTACCGCCATGTCTGACGCCTTCTGCGCTGGCGTCGGCGTAGACACTTGCAAGTTTCAGTTTCGAACCTCGAACGAGAATGCACGTGTCGTCTCCTCGAAGTTCGCAAATAAAACCGCGATCCATAATTAAAATGAACCTTATTTCAGTAATCAGTTCGAAAACCCCACTTACTGCGTGGATAATTAGTATTTTTAATTAATTTATAGTGTTGTGTATTCATTTTTTTCCTTTCTTCCTTCCTAACTTCAAATCAGCACGTGGTTTCCAAAATAAAACAATTGCTAGCAGATTCTAGCATCAATTATTGAACTCTTCTTCAATTTCCTCACGAGAATTTATTAACTTGATTTTACATTTAAAGTTCACCGTATTCTTTACGATGAGCCTTAAAAGACAAAACAAGTTACCAATTTGTCGCCAGAAGCAACATTTTTTAACCGCTCTGTGGCCGGATTACCCGACCAAATCCCGGCCGGTATGAAAGCCGGAATCCGACCAGTTTACCGTGACGTTTTTAGCCGGATTCCGGCCGGTATCCCCGGCTAGCGCCCGGTTTAAACTGGGGCTATCCGGCTGGCTCCCGGTCGGATCCCTGTTACCATTCCTACACGGGGTACCCTGCATAAAAAGTTTTATTCGTATAAGAAAATTAATATACATATGAATTAAATTTAATATATAGTCACGTTATTTTTATCATAATAAAATTTTCCCACTTATCTGAAAATTAATATACACATGAATTAAATTTAATATACAAATGTATAGCTTTTAATATTTTAATGTGTATTAAATTTCAACTACAGTTTATTCAAATGACTTCATATACATTTGTATTAATAAATTCTCATAAATTCCGAGGGTGCAGACAAAAATAATCCAGAATAAGAGATATCGAAGATATGACGTCAGAGTTCATTCGAAGCAGACGAAACTTGATCACACTTGGAAACAATATATTTTCACTCACAACACCGGCACTTTTGACGAAATCTGAGGGGAGACCCAAAATTCGAAGACAATATTCTTTCTTATTAGTATAATCATTTGATCATTAATTGTGGTAAACGGCGTCAAAGTGAAATCCTTTGGAAATAAATTCTGTATGAAGCTGCATCTATAATATGGTTTAGAATTTCCTTAGAGATCCATCTGTCGGCTACTCTTGTAACTGCACTATTATCAACCGCTGCAGGAAATCTGAACTGATAATTATTTTTGTCATTTATTTTAGCAAATTTTCTTTTCAGACATAATTATTATTAATCTAAAAATACAAAAATGAGCAAAAATGTGTGCATTTGTAATTCCTACATAAAATGCGCACGCGAGATTCAGAAATTTTGTACAAGTTTCAGTTATAATTATTATAGTATAATTATATATAATTATGATATATAATATAATATATGTGCTCTTTGTGTTTTTTGGAGAATTTTGCGAAAAACTGGTTTGAAAAATTCAAAGCGAAATTGACTTTCAGATGATCCAATCGTTCAGGCGATAGCTTGCTTGGCTTAGGAGCCTATCGGCTTAGTTCGATTCTCAATTCCTGCATTTTTTCCATTTTGTTTGATTATATGCTTATTTATTCAATTATTTGTATAATTTAATCAAACTGCCTAAATCATATAATTTTTTAATATATCTTATTGACACTTTGCGTATTTGTGTATTTCACATTGGTTTTCTCCGGCTTGTGGCACGTGTCGGATTGCCATTATCTAGAGATTTCTTTTTCTTTCGCCAACGTTCGCATTACAACAACAACTATTGCATTACACATTATATATTATGTATTTTATAAAATATATAATACCCACATATTATATAAATTATTCAGTATTATGTAATATAATTCTGAATTATAAGTATTATTTCTCGATTACTGGACATTTATTTATTCGTTTTTTGACGGCTTTCAACTTATTTGCATATTTTCATATCTTAATTTTTACATATATTCATTTCGAACCCTATGAAATACTCGTTTTCTAAATTGTCACACGCGCCCATTATGATATTCATCTATCTATCTACCTATCTATCTATCTATCTATCTATCTATCTATCTATCTATCTATCTA